>PVKA01018975.1:0-25547 GCA_004027165.1 Ctenomys sociabilis | reverse complement strand
CTGGAGGAAATAGTTATACTAGCTTCTTCCAGATTTTGATGGCACCTAGCCTTGGTTGGGTATGGTAGTATGCAACAGTTTCTGCCTATGTTTTTCACTTGGCCATCGTCTCTATTTCTGTGTGTCTCATCTCCCTTTTCCATTTTGTAAAGACACAGCATTTGATTTCTGACTCTCCCTAGATGATCTCATCTCAAATTTCTTGATCACCTATGCAAGGACTCTCTACATAGGATCATGTTGACAGATACCAGACTCTAGGACTTGAACATAACTATCATGGGATTGGGGATGAGGAGACACAGTTGAATCCTGTAGCATATATGGTATGACCACATGGAATTATTCAGGCTAAAAGTAAAAAAAAATGTTACAGGATGCTTTGTACAAAATCAAACACACAGTAAACAAAAAAATACAATTATTTCCACAATCATTATCTCTACCTCTTTTTCTAGGAAGCCTGCTTGACACTCCAAAAGAAGTTTGAGACTTTCTATTCTAATCACCTTGAGAGAAAGCCATCCTTGTTGGCATCCACTTCCTTCATGTCTCTTAGGAGTGTAGAGACGAGCTGCAATCCAGAGGCTTCTGCGTCGGACAGACCATGCTGGGAAACTACCCTGGAGACTGGGAGCAGTGTTGAGGCCTCACAACTATCATCAAAGTATGTGAATATTGCCAGCTTTTCAGGAATATTATGAGCATATCATACACTACATGTTCAGCACCAAAAAGCAAGCTGCACAAACTTCCGAAATGGAATAAAACTCAACAATAGAAAATGAACAATTAATTTAAAAAAATAGGCCCCAAAACTAACCAAACATTGTTTCACCAAGGAAGAGATACAAGTGGTAGATAAGCAAGTGAAAATGTAACCCCTATGGTATTTCATGAAGTTTGTGTTATATGAATTAAAACACCAATGAGATGTATCTGAATGGCCAAAATCATCACACACACATTTGAATGATCAAAATCCAGAATAGCAACAACACTGGTAAAGACATGAAGCACGAAAAACTCTCATTTGCTGCTGGTGGGACTGTCAAATAGCATAGCCACTTTGACAGTTTGGTAGTTTCAAAACTAAATACTCTTTCACTGTACCAACTACCAATTTCCCTCCTTGTTGTTTTCTCAAAGGAGTAGAAAATATATGTTCACACAAAATAGTGCACAAATATTTACAACAGCATTATTCACAATTCACAAAGCTTGAAAGTAAGATATTTCACTGGCTGAGTGAATAAATTTTGGTAGGTCCAAAGAATGGAAAATTATCCAGCACTAAAAAGAAAGAGCTATCAAGTCATGAAAAGACATGGAGGAAACTTAAATGCATGTAAATCTAAGTGAAAGAAACCAATCAGAAAATGCTACATGCCATCCCATCATGCTAACTATATAACATTCTGAAAAAGTCAGCACTAAGGAGATGGTAAGATGCACAGGCAAACAGGAAGGAACTAGAAGAATACAGGATTTAGTTTTAAGTGAGTAAAACTACTTGGCAGTTTGTAATGATAGCAAAACTATTATCTGTTGCATTCATAAATGCACAACACTCACAATACTTAGAAAAAGTACAGTAAACGATGCACTTTGAGTGACAATGATCTGTCAATATAGGTTCATCAATTTAAAAAATGATGTCCCAAAACATACACACCACTTTCACAGGGGTGCTACTAGTCGCAGGGATGTGCATGAGTAGAACAATGGGTTTATGGAAAATCTCTCATTAGTTTAAACTGCTTCAAAAAATAGTCTATGAAAAATAAGTGGCACTTTATAAATAGTTTTTGACCCTGCTTTTGAGAATACTATACAAATGAGACTTAGTATTTTTACACTGATGGACAAAAATCACTGAGAAGAGGAGACAGTGCTGAGAATAGGGCTTAAGTCTCCACTCTGTACATCAGGCCACTGAGCTACATCCTTCCTAGTCTATCTAGGAGCAATTGAAAGGGTGCTTAAAGGAAAAACCGGGAATCACGATAGTAAAACTATTGTCAGATGGCACAAAGGAAACACAGCATTTACAATATAAAATCCAACTAATAACTATACTAGTCTGTTCACACCCACAAATCACAACTATGTATCAAGCTCCTACTATGTGCCAGGCCTCTGCAAGGCAGTAGGGACCTGAGGGAAAGCAAAGCTGACTCAGCCTCTCATGAAGCCCACAGCCCCGGGGCCGAGAGCTCCATCTTCTTGTGGCAGCACCCTCCCTGCTAGGCGCTAGCAGCCCAGAAATGACGCTGCCACATGGTGCACAGAGACAGACCTTCCAACACCAAGGCTCTCTCACATGCTGAGCCAAGTGCTTCCTGTGTTCTTTGATGCTGCCTCTGATAGAGGCAGATAAATTGCACGGGGAAAGCTGCTGTTGAACTCACCAGTTCTTATACAGTAAAATCAAAGCCACAAACTACTCTTAAATAATGCCATTTTTCCTGATAGGCAGCCACATGTAGAGGGGGTGTGGATCTGTGGTGACCTGCGACACCTCCTGCCCCTGACTGCACACAATGTGATAGTATTCACATGCCCAGCAAGTCTGTTCAGGGGTCCTCTCATGCCCCAGCCCTACAGGGATGTGGACCAGGCCTCCATCTGGATGCAGTATTCACAAAAATCACACTGCACTTGAAGTTTTCAGTACCTCTGCCTGAACTATGGATTCTGTTCTGCAAAGCCCCATGTCTGCTCAGCAACCTCTTTAAAACAGTCAAATTAACCCAAAACTTGCCAACACTTTCAGTTTTGACATTGATGGGAAAGGGACTGCAAGGGAAAGAACCCACCATGGACTAACTCCTCGTCCTCATCCACAGTGCTTCACGCAAGTTGGCATGATTTAGGTGGGGAAGAAACAGGACAATTACAGCAAAATAGCTAAGACTCATTCCAAAAACTAATCAAGACAGGATACAAGAAATAAAAATAACACCTGCTGCCACACAATTCCTGGGAGATGCTTTATCATAGACAAATAATCCAAACACAGAGTTCCAAGAGTATCAGCCCTCTTTAAAATAGTACAGCTCTAGTGCCACACAGTACTATAAAGACTAGGATCTTTGTAAAATCCCAAGAACACTTTTCGTAGGTTCTGTTTCCTAAGTGTCT
This sequence comes from Ctenomys sociabilis, assembly GCA_004027165.1. Classification (NCBI taxonomy): domain Eukaryota; kingdom Metazoa; phylum Chordata; class Mammalia; order Rodentia; family Ctenomyidae; genus Ctenomys; species Ctenomys sociabilis. Next base: position 22,403 of record PVKA01018975.1, on the reverse strand, counting down.
GTTTCTCTTCTGGTGGGAACAGCTGTCTTTGTGGACCCCAAAGCATTACCTCCAGCATCTCATCCTGGTCTAGCTTAAGTTTCAAGTGCCACAGGGAATCATTCAACTTTGTACCCTTCATCATAGTAAATGGTGTGAACGCTGACAGTAGCCCAAGGTCAGAGAAAGCCCTGACAATGTGGGTTCAGTATGGATGATCCAGACGTATGACAAGTAATCCCAAATCTGAGGCAAACATTCCTGTGTGCATAGTTTGCACAGAGCACTCAAGGCCAGCAAGCTCATTCTACAGACTGGGAGCCACAAAGCTGCAAGTGTAGAGATGGTGGCAGCACTTCTCAGAAATGAGTGTGAGTCAGATCCTGATGGCAGAAACATAGAAACCAGTTGGTCACCTTGGACCCCGTGCTGCTTAGTTACAATGCTCTCCTTGCCAAGAGCATGTGAGATCTTGTGAGGTTTGAATGGGGACTGACAGGTTTCAGGCTTGATGGGATTTAGTGAGGGAAACGCTGCCAACAATGTCTGCTGTGTGAGAATTTAGTCACCTCACTACACGGGGATACCACCGCTTTGTCCTTCTCTACCCACAGGTGACTACTGTCCACTGTTGTCCATGAGTGAGACACCTCTTTGCCCATGCACAGTTTTGTACCCTCCTTGCTTTCACATATAAATTTTCATGCCTTTGTCCTCTCTCCCCCATTAATTAGAAAAGACCCTTTCTCCTCTTCTCTCTACAAGGGGATCTGCAACCTGAAGGTACTTAGGGATTTTCTATTTAATAAAAAGGGCAAAATACAAGACAAGTTGGCAGATAAAAATTCCCCATGGTATGAAACAAGGTCACAGAGAAGCCAGTGTGAGGAAATGAAGCTTGCCTGGAAACTATGTTTCTATAAGCTGATAAAGGACATTTGTTCCCATTGCTGTTAACGCAATGACCCCTGGGACCCGAAGAGCCTTTCAACCTCATTCATATATATTTTAATGAAAAATTGTAAATTAGATTAGCTTAATTTGACCGCATCTGCCTTTTTAAACAAAGGAAATTACCATTTTAATAGGAATACCAGCTATTTGTCTAAAGGAGAAAGGTCCTTGTGAGGTCTGCTTTGCCTCTTTTACCTCATTTCCATTTTTTAAAAAGAGAAAAGGAGACAGTGACGCAGAGGAAAGGTGGTCAGGCTTTGAAAATCACACAGTGGTCCTTTTGGTGAGCCCTGCAAAGAGGCTGAGCTCATTCCCACCTCTACAGACCTTCTCAACTTCCACAGATAACAGGGCTTCCTTCCGTGAGGCTCCATTCCCTTCAGGAAGTCTGTGCTAAGTCTGCTATGTGCCAGGCATAGTGTTCAGGCTGGGATACAACTTCAAGGCACTTTCCCAAGGAGAGGTGCAGAAGAGAAGCCAGATCCAGCAACCCAAACCAAGGCCAGAGGTTGAAGGAGCCAGCAGGGGATGCAGGCACAAAGTCCTCGAGTCCTCCAGGCCACAGGAAGTCAAGAATACAGGAGGCGAGTGCAGCTGCATGAAGCTAAGCACTGGTAGGAGCCCCAACATGAAGAGCAGCCAGTGACTCCGGCCATTTAGGAAGAGCAAACTAGCCTGAGGGAATAGGGATGGAATAGAAGATTCTGTGGCTCCCAGCAGAAGCAGCTAACTGCACTAACCTGCATGAAGTAGCTTATCCATCATCCCAGCCCTATCCAATCTCAGAATCACTCAGGATGTCTGTGGAGAACTTCTGCACTTTTCTCCGTTCTCCCCTCGTGGACAACGCCACTTCCAGTTCAGAAAGCTGGTCTTTCATGCTTTTCTCCTGGGTCTGGGACCTGCTATCCTCCCCTCCCTGAGCACTCAGTCATACCCTCAGTTATTCCCTTTCTCCGCTCACTCACAAGCACAGGGCCTTCTCTCCTGCCCTGCTGACCCACAGAGGTCTGGAACTTGGCTGACAGTGCCTTCGAGTCTGGCACCTCTGCCCTCTGCCCAATGCTACTTTTCTTTCCTCACCTCTTAAAACTCTTCTCCAAAACCCCTACTCACCTCCTATTGCCAAGCCCTGGACTCTTTTCAGCTCACTTCCCCATGGAGGACCAACATGGTCCACTGTTGACCCAGCTCCACTCCTCCACGTTGAAATTATTTTTCCTAAATCTGGAAAAACAATCCAACTCCATGCACATTTTCCACCTGTCTTCTAGTCACTTCTACACAGGCTCCCAGGCTCTGCTTTGTTCTCATGCCCTCTGGCTCCATTACCAGCCTTCTCCTCTCTTCACAGTTTGCTTTCCCTGGGGCAAACCCCACCCTCTAGCTTTCCCACTGCTGCCAGCCACAGCTCACAATCAACTGCCCAGTGAGCATTTCAACCCCAGCTCAAATCTTTAAAGCCTCAACACTCAAAACAGCTGCTACCTATTGTTGCTAATCCTGAAAGGTACAGATTGACAGATGCTGAGTCATTTTTGATGACATACTGCTTTTTTGCTTTATTTCTATAAATTCTGATCAAGTCTCAGAAAATCCCCTCAATGGTATCTTTTGTTAACTGGGATGATTGCTGGAGTTACAGGAAGTTATGGCTTGTGTCCCCTCAAGGCCTCAAAAAGGTAGGGCTTTTTCAGAGCTGGCTGGATCTAGGGTGTGTGAATATGGGATCGAGGTATGGTGCAATGCTGGGATCAAAAGTACTGGGATTGTGAGTGCTACCTGCTCTAAGTAGCTTGGATAAGCCATAAGGGACAGAAAGAGCTGTACTCATCCCTTGTTTGTTTTACTGCTTTCTGCCCACCATGAACTGTTTCTTCTCTGTGATGCTTCTTTGCCATACCACCTTGCCTTAGAGCCAGCTGATTATAAACTGGAACCTCTAGAATCTGTGAGCCAAATAAATCTTTTCTCCCTCAACTTGTGAATATTGGATTTTTTTTTGTCTCAGCAATGAGAAAAGTAAGACAGAAGGAAGCATGAAGGTTCCAGAGAGTGACTGTCACTGTACTGCTAGCATACAGTTTGAAAAGCTAGTTTGAAAAGCTGCTTGATTATCAAGCCTCAGTTTACCAGTCCCTAAAACAGAACGAGTAGTATTCTAAAGATTATGAATACTAGCACAAAGTGTTTGGCATAATACTAGCATCCTGTAAGAATTCAATACATGAAAGACACAAGAATCAATTAAATTGACCCGTGCCTTCGTTTCCATTTTCTGTTACTTCTAGGCTGTTCTTGGGTCACTCCAATATATTATGACTTGTCCCCGCTCTCTAGCCTTCAACTCAAGGCATATCATATATCACTTCTGGAGTCACATTTCCAAGCCCTGCTTTACTATCTCTTCCCCCATTACTGGTAAGATAAAACCCCTGTCCTTTCATTGCATACTGTACTTCTGGAAGATGATTTGACCCAACTCCAAAGTCCACACACCACCTCAGAACTTTGTGAAAACATTCTGTGCCTAAAAACATACTCTGTGCCTAATGTACCACCCTCCGCAGGCACATAACAGAATCATGAACAGTGATTACATAAGAAAATCAGAATGCACACTGAAACCAATTGCTATGGCTTACATCTACCTGTCTCCCCAAAGTCTCCTATGCTTAAAAGTGGTAAATTTTAAAAATAACTCGGTCTAGGGGGTCTATAGCTGACTGGCTTTTAGTTGCTGGTGTTGGGCTAGAAGAGTCTGGTCCCTGGAGCAGGGCCTGAAGGGGTTTATTTTCTGCCCACCTTTTCCTTTCATTCTCTCTATACTCAGCTGCCATGCTATGAGCAGTCTTTCCGTGTTAGGCCACTTCACTGTCCTGAAGCCAATTGACTGTAGACTGAAACCTCTACAAACTGTGAGCTACAATAAAACTCACTTCCCTCTCTAAAATTGTGGGTGTCTGCTATTACAGTGGGAAAAGTGACTAAGACACAGATCAAAAGGCCCCCATTCTTTACCCTTCCCTGTATATTCCTTCAGGATACAACCTTCTAGTGGGATTGTCACTCTGCCCCAGCCTAGCTAGCCATGTGACTTGCTAGCAGACAGAACACAAACAGAGGCTTGAAAAACCACCTCAGTATTTCTGATTCTGCTCTTTGACACAGCTATTGCCATGAGAATAGCAGCCATGAGATGCCCAAGTCAGCAGCCAGGAGATGAGCCTCATGGAGCTGCCCCAGCAGAGGCCATTCTTAGACATCAGAAGATGGCTAGTGGACCCACATGTATTACAAAAATCATCCATATCTGTCAACCCTAGTTAACTACAGACATAAATGCCTGTTGGGCTATGTCAGTGCAATTCTATGGTAGCTGGTACATACAACAAATGACTCACAATACAGACAGCAAAGCAGTAAAAAAAAACATGGCTTCAACTCTATGTGCGTGCTTGTATGAAACAGTAGAAAATAGCACTGCAAATACAGATTAATAACTGTTCATCTAGTGCCTGTCTCCTGACCTACAAGATATTGTCCTTGAAGAACCATATCTGCTTCCTTTACTGCAATAGACTTACATGACCAGCTCAAGGACAAATAGATTATGTATTCTAAATAAAAACCATCCAATGAATAATATAAATGAATGAATTTTTATGTCTATGGATGTATCCTATGATCTATAGTTTCTATATGAAATGATGAAAAAATGGTTATTTCTAGATGCTTTAATAACAGAGTAAGTTTTAGGATTGTTTTTTTTTTTTTTTTTTTTTTTGAGTAAATAGTGTTTTCTAGGTGTCTATAACTAACAAAGACAGATAACATGATAAAATAATGAAGGTAAAGATCATTACCTGGCCATTACGGTAAATCCCTCAATTCAGACAGGCTTCCTTGATCAGCTGGACCCTAGGAAATGTCCTCCTTCTCCAAATTCTCAGTATGTGTGGTCATTTCTTTTTACATTGTTATTTGCTTTTTACTGGCAAAATCTTATCTCCATTAGTAGATTGTGAAACTCTTAGTTATAGGAATTTTGTATGCTAAACTTCGTATATACTATACTGTGCCACAGTAGTTAATGAGCAATTTTACAAAAATTCATACATGAGCACACCCATTTCTCATAACAATTTATAAAGCCACAAATGGCTAGAATTAGTGATCTTATCATACATTTAAAGAAAGTGAAGCACAGTGACTAGCATAGGATCCCAATGGCAGAATTATGTCTCAGCACAAGGCTAGAATCACACCTCCAATCTCAGCTCTTTATCTAGTACTGCTGCCCCACCACGTAAAGCCTCCTCCAGTCCTTGATGATGGTGGTCACATGAAAATCTTCTCGAGGATAAGCCCTCCAATGCAGGGCCCACGACTCATCCATCTTTGCTACTCTCACCTGACCCAGTGGTTCTATCTGTGTTAACTGAGCTGATCCAGGAGACAGAGTCCCCAGGAATAGGGCCATCTCTGGGGCCTGTTCCCCTTGTCTCATCACTAGGGACAAGTGTCACCAAGTTAAATCTGCTCTCGAGATGATTTCTAGATCAGGAGGCATAGAAAAGCCCATAGGTCACAAAGCCTTTAATCTGAGAGCCAATGAATGGGGTAGTGAATGGGACCCAGGGGGGTCCACCAAGTATAGGAAATGTGAAAAATACTTGTTGATTATGTACATGTTTCCCATACAGGGGCAAATCTTTCATAAGCTACTCAAGTAGAGTGAATAACCCAGCAAAGCTGGGGTTCAATGTAATGAAATAACTTCTGTTCCCTGGTGAACAATGGTCATTGGGTACATCCAGAGTCAAACCCAGACTTCTTCCTGGGAAAAAGCTCACAATGTAGCACATTTATGCCAAGGATATGATCTTAGTACAGTGCATTTCTGTAACTCAGAAGGATAGCCACATAGCTTCATAGTTGTATTGGATTTTATTTTCCTCAGGCCACAATATTTTGTAATGGTAAAATCTTTCTGACATGATCTGGATCCATTCCTTTAATTCATTGGTACTCCATACAAATGTCAAGCATCCCAAAGCAATGTTCCTTAAAATGATATATCAGCTATACAAATAACAGTCAGCCCAACTTATCTCCAGAATTAAAAGCACATTTCTCTTCAGAAGAGAATAAAAATGTATTTTTGACAAATAGGGTGCATTTTGTCTGCTCCAGATTGAGCTGCTCTCCATCACCAAGCAACGTCATACAAGGATGAGCTACTCCAGCGAGTGCACCTTCCCCACATCTCATCAACACCAGACCTGGCACTCCATCCCTGGTGACCCATTCCCAACTGACCATCTTTTAATAACTAAAACAAAAATCACCCATCTACCTGCCAAACTGCTATACTGTGTATGCACTGGAACAAAGAAGAAAATGGAGCTGTGGGGAGAGATAGCGATTGATAGTATAGAAATAACGCTCCTGTGGTGAAGCTTGTAATAAATACAAGTCAACTCCTGAAAGGCTTTAGAGGAGCATGTTGGGGAGGTGAGAAGGTAAGCCCAAGGACCAACCTCAAGCATATTGCCATCCTTGGTGGGACTGTACCCTGAATGTGCACCCATTGTGGATTGTGTCTAGATGTACTCCCAAAGCCTCATGTAGTCCTAGGTAGGGCTTTTTAGCAGTGGCTAAATCTGAAGTGTGTGATGCTAGGATAAAGTTTGTTATTCTGGGATCAAGGGTGTGGGATTACTAAATTAGTCCACTGGTTGATTTGGCATAGTTCTGGGTATAGATAATAAGAAGGCCCTTCCTGGGTGTGAGTACTAGCCCTAATGGTATGGCCTAAATAGACTATAGGGGACAAAAAGAGGGATACTGTTGTCACTTGCTGCTTGCTGCTTTTTCTGGCTTCTGCCTGACATTAACTGTTTCTCTTCTTTGCCATAGAGACACCTGACTTTGGAGCCAGCCAACTGTAGACTGAAAGCCTTAAAAACTGTGAGCTGAATAAATCTCTCTTGATTCAACTCTGGATGTTAAGTATTTTTTCTCAAAAATGACAAAAATTAACTAAAACAAAATTTGGCACCAGATAAATGGGGCATTCTTGTGACTATACCTGACCATGTAGTTCAGGAGCCTTTGGAATTGGCTTGTATGAAGTTTGGAAAGGTTTAGATGCTGGATAAAGAAGCCCTACAATACTTTAAGCCATACTTCATGTGAGATTCTTGTCAGACCTCAGAAGACCAGAATGTTGACAGGAATCCTGTCAGTGACAATCAGATACAGGAGGTTTCTGCTGGGAAGAAGGACTGCATTGGCTGTTTTACTCTATCAAATGTGTGTCATGCCTTGGTAGAAATTTTGTCTCCATTTTGCTCATATCCAGAGACTCTCCTTGAGTCTGAGAATAAGGATGAAAGTCTAATTAATCTCTCAAGAGATAATTCAAGAAAGTCTAATGTTGAGGCAATGGCATAACGACTTTTGGGTCTTTCAACCAGATCTATATTGAACATCTACAGCAAGCAACCCAGCAAAATGGCCTCAAATGTTGTGAACTTGCCAGAAAAAAAGCTTCAGACTGCAAAGATAAAGCAGAGTGATCTTGATGGCTGGGAAAGACCAACAGAATAGGAAAGATGCCCTAGGACATCACAAGAAACAGCAGGATTCCAGCCTTTGCAGCCTCAAGGCTGTAAATATGAAAGAATTTGATTTGAGAAAAGAGCACATAGCACCATATTTGAGAAATGGCCTAGAGTTTCAGAATTTATCTCAGAGGATTCAGTAGTCCAAGGGCTCATACCCTACCTCCAAGAGAGAAGAAAGCCTAGTTACTGCTCCAGCTAGTGGCAGATATTGACATCACCCATGTGGTGCTGTTTTTAGGCATATGATAAATAGAAGAGTTGTGAGGTCAGAAAGACATTCACCTAGATTTCAGAAGACTTGAGAAGCCCGGTAGTGTGCCCCTGAGAGGGTCATTTGTGAAGCTGTGCGAATCCAAAGGTACAGTGGAGACCCCCAGAAGATTGAAGGAAGCCAAGAATGCAGATTATTTGAGGAAAGCTGCAAGGAGTGAGCAAAGTCATCCCATAACAGAAGCTTTGAGAACTGCAACCACATGCAGTGCTGTAGGTAGAGTCACAGTCCAACCGCTTTGGAGTTCTTATCTTTCTACAGACTGCCTTTCATGTTATGCATGAAACTATGGGACTACATCACTTAATGTTGTCCTAGTGTATTATGGACTTGCCTGGGTTGATATACTAGAATGCAAAGTTTCTCAGATACCCTACCCCCAAACTTTTGTCCCCCAGGCCCCATGCAGAGCCAAACCACAGAAATGATCCTTTGTTAACATCAAAAGTCCCCCACAGACCAGGTAGCCCTGTAAACATTAGCTCTCCCTTGCTTGTTCCAGTCCACAAACACCCTCCCCACAAAACACCTTAAAAGCTCTGTTTTGCCTTGTTCACCACTGGCTTGGACCACTAGACAGACAGTCCACTTGCTCCTACCTCTAATAAATCTTCTCACACCAGAATGCCTAGTCTGGTTGACTGCATGGATTTGTACCTAACATGGATCTCATTCCTAACACCCACTTTGTACCTTTTGGAAAGGTAATATTTATCTTGTGCTACTGTATGTTGGAAGAGTTTTATTTTCATTTCATTTATACAGGTACCTTAGCTAAGACATGGCCATAAATCTCAGAAGAAATTGTAGAATTCACTTGTTAGCAATGCTGGAAATATTAGTGAGGTAGGACCCTACCCCAGAGGAGTATAGTCAGACCTCTCTAAGAAATACAGTGCAGGGAAGAGCCTTCTCCAAAACCAAGAAGGAAAACATGGCTTAATTTCTAGATATGCATATGTAATTCTAACCCTGTTCTAAAACATAGATTGTACCCAATCACACTGTAATGTGTTAGTACATTACCATTTATAAGAGGCAAAAACACAAAAATTGCATAAAAGGAAAAACTGCACCATAGTTAGAAGCAATTCTTTTTTTTTTTTTTTTTTTTTTTGTCTTTTTTTGAGACAGGGTGTCACTACGCAGTTCAGGCTGGCTTTAAGCTCATTTTGTAGCTCAGGCTGGTCTCGAACTCACAGCAATCCTCCTGCCTCAGCCTCCCGAGTGCTGGGATTACAGGCCTGTGCCACCACGCCCGGCTTGCACCATAGTTAGAGCTCAGCCTTTCAGATGTTAACCCACCTAGCTCCATGCCAGCATAAATAAAATGCTATTTCCTAAGAAAAGCTTCAGTATCCTGCATCCTTCTGAGAGAATCCTGCTATATTAGACTCTGTAATCTCTCAGAGAAGGACTAAATACCTTGTTAAAAGTCATATGCATAAGTCTTTGGGAGACATGGGTGGGATGTTATGGCTTATATCTACATATATCCTCAAAGCCTTATGCAATCACAGATGGGGCTTTTTGGAAGTAGATTGACCTAGAGGAGATGATGGTGGGATAAGAATGTGATTTTGAGAGGGATTCTGGGCAGCCTGCAGGACTCTGGTAATCTCTGACCTTCCTCATCCCCCACTGTGCAGGCACAGAACTTCTGCACACCGTGCAGTGCCAAACTTTTAAGAGATTAGGAGGACTCTGAGTGGCCTGTAGGATGCAGGGGAGCTACAATCTGTGGGCCCAGTGCGAGCAGGGATGGAGCTTTCCTGAAGCCATTTAAGAACTTTGGCAGACTCTGGGTGGGCTGTAGGATTCTTGTCTGGGTGATTACTGGAGCTTCAAAAATGTAAAAATTCAATAGCAAAAAACAATCTCAATCCTCTAGGCCACCCAGAACAAATCCAGAAGACAAAGACATACAAGAACTTCAAAATCACATACCTGATATATCTGAAATTATAGCCACTGTAGTCGATCAAGCTATAGAAGAAATAAGATCAGAAATAATCTCTCAGGTCCAAAAAAGAAAGGACAACAATCATAAAATAATTTCTCAGCACAGCTAAAGAAGACATAGATATAAAAATAGAGGAGAATAGAAAAATGCTGGAAACACTGAATGAAAAATACAGGAAGGAATTAGAATGCATGAAACAGATTCAAACAGCTATGTAGGAAATTAAGAACCCCATTGAAAGCTGGCAAAGTCTCTTGAATGAAACAGAAGATAGACTTTCAGACCTCAAAGACAGTGTTGCAGCAAATGAATGTGAAAAACAAGATCTCTTAAAACAAGGAACCAAAAAGTAACAATTAAGCAGCTACAAAATGATGCAAAGAAAAATAACAGGAGAATAATACACGTCAATGAAGCAGCAGGAGGCTGAACAAATGATATAAAAAGACTATTTGCAGAGGTACTAGCAGAAAATTATCCAAACATGAGAAAATGAGCTGACATATAGTCAATGCATAGACAACTGTACACAGCCATAATTACAATAAATATACATCTAGACATATAGTAATCAAAATCTCAGAAACTCAGGAAAAGAATAGAATATTAAAAGCTATAGAGAAGAAACAGATCACCTACAATGGAAAGCCTATCAGAATCACAGCAGGTTTCTCAACACAAACAATCAAATCAAGAAGAGCTTGAAGTATTTCAGGTCCTAACAGAGAATAACTTCCAACCCAGATTGATGTACTCTGAAAACTATCTATTAAATTCAATGACAAAATAAGATCCTTCCATAACTAAGAACAATTAAAGAAATTCATGATCACCTAACCAACCCTACAAAGTACTGACAGATATTCTAGAAAGACACAGAACTGATCACAGCTATAGCTCAGCAGACTAAAGTGCCTGCTTAGGGGGCTTGCTGGGTAGCTCACTTGTCTAAAGTGCCACTTGGGCAAACTCAGTCAGTTGCAGAGGGCCAAGGTTTGATCCCCAGCTCCATAAGTCACATACCTGCCCTTAGGCACCTTGAAATAGAGAAAAAAAAATCCTTAGACTGGGTGTGGTGGCATGCCTCTGTAATCCCAGCATTTAGGAGGCTGAAAACAGGAGAATCACTATGAGTCCAATGTACATAATGAGACCCCGTAGACCATGTATACCCTATATTAAATACACAAAAATAAAAGAACTGATCACAGCTTTAAGAACTATAGAAAGGAACCACCAAACAGAGCAAGTAATTAAAAAGAGGGAGAAAGGACAGAAACCTTAGCAGGAAAATAATGACAAAGATAAGCCAGTATGTATCATTATAAACAAAATATAAATGACCTAAATTCACCAATCAAAGGAAACTGACTAGCAGAGGGAATTAAACAAAATCCAACGCTGCATACAACAAACACAATTAGGGCCAGCTAAATAGCTCAGTGGATTAAAGCGCCTACAAGCAGACACAGGGGCCAGAGGTTCAATCCCCGGAACTGATGTGCTGGCCCCGCCACTGGGGTGCACTGAGACAGCAATTGAGACTGAGCGTGGTGGTATGCTCCTGTAATCCCAGCTCTTGGGGAGCTGTAAACAGGCAGATCACTACAAGTCTGATCCAGTGAGACCCTGAACACCCTGTAGACCCTTCCCTAAAATACAAAAAAGAAAGGAAAATAAGAAAGACAATTAAATCAAAAGGTGGAAAACAATCCTCCATGCTACAGGAAATCTGAAAAAAGCAGGGCTAGCTATTCTGGTTGCTGACAATATCAACTTCAAACCAAAAAATCATCAAAACAGATAAAGAAGGTCACTACATACTTGCTAAGGGAAAACTGCAACTGAAAAAGATAACAATTATAAATGTATATTTACCCAACATAGGAGCACCCTCCCACATAAGACAAATTTTACCAGACATAAAAAAATCAAATGAGCAATAATACAATAGTAACAGGAGATTTTAACATGCCATCGTCACAAAGAGATAGGTGAACTGGTCAAAAAATCAGCAAAGCAATAATATAATTAAACCAAACTTGTGAAGAAATTGACTTGGTAGACCTCTACAGAGTGCTTCACGCAGCAAAAACAGAAAACACATTCTTCTCAGCTGTACAAGGGACATTAACCAAGATAGGCACATGGATCACTCTTAAGTAAATGTGAGGGAATTGAAATTATCCCATGCATATTATCTTTATCACAGTGCAATAAAACTGGAAATTATTAACAAAATAAACTACAAAAAACCATAAGCACATGGAAATTAAACAACGGCCTCATAAAAAATCAGTGGGTCACAAATGAAATTAAAGAAGAAATTAAAAACATATGTCCAATCAAACAAATGCAGTTACAAGTTACCAAAACCTGTGAGATGCAATGAAAGCTGTCTTAGAGGAAAATTTATACTGGTAAATTTACACATTAGGAAAACAGAAAAAATCCAAATAAATGATCTTATACTGTACCTCCTAGAAAAAGAAAAGCAAGCCAAGCCCAAAGCCCAAAGAAAGCAGGAAATTATAAAGATTAGAGCAGAACTTACTGCATTGGAAATGAAGTAAAAAATACAAAGAATAAATGAATTGGGGAGTTGGTTCTTTGAAAGAATAAATAAAATTGATAAATCCCTAGCCAACTGAATTTTTTAAAAAGGATATAAAAAAGATTCATGAAATAAAGAATGAAAAAGACAAAATCCCTACAGACCCTAGAGAAATTCAAAAGATCATCCATACCTACTTTCAAAATCTTTATTCTTGCAGGACTGAAAACACTGAGGAAATGGATAGTTTCCTAGGCACATATGAAATGCCAAAGCTGAGTCAAGAAGATATAAAAACTCTGAATAACTAAATAATGAGAAATTGAAAATGTAATAAACCTACCAACAAAGAAAAGCCCTGTTCCCAATAGACTCATAGCAGAATTTTACAAGAAATTCAGAGAACATTAATTCCAAATTTTCTCCAATTTTTCAATGAAATTAAAAGGAAAGCAATTCTCCAAAACTCATTCCTGGAAGTAAGTATTACTTTGATTCCAAAATCAGAGAAAGATACAGCTAAAAGACAGAACTATAGGCCAATCTCTCTAATGAATATAGATGCAAAATCTTCAATAAAATACTAGCATATAGAATGCAACAAATCATCAAGAAGATTATAATTCATGACCAAGTGAAATTCATTCTAGGAATACAGACATGGCTCAACATACTCAAATCCATAAGTCTAATACACCACAGCAATAGAACCAGGAACAAAAACCACAAGATCACCTCATTATATGCAGAAAAAGCTTCTGACAAATTCTAACACTCATGAATGATAAAAGTTCTACAAAGAATTGGGATAGATGGTCTATATCTTAACATGACAAAAGCTATCTACAATAAACAAACAGCTAACATCATATTAAATGGGCAAAGACTGAGGGCCTTAACTTTAAAATCAGGAACAAGACAAAGATGTCCACTGTCTCCACTCCTATTCAATACATTTCTGAAAACATTAGTCAAAGCAATTAGACATAAAAAGAAATGGTAAGGATTGGAAAAGAAAAAGTGAAATTATCATTATTCACAGATGACATGCTACTCTACATAGAGGACTTCAAAAACTCCAAGTGTATTGTAGATTTAATCAATAAATTTAGCAACATAGCAGAATACAAAGTCAACACCAAAAAAAAAAATTCAATAGCATTTTTGTACACAAAAAAATGAACACACTGAGAGAGAAATTATTGTGAATATTGTTATTCACAATAACACCCATGAAAAAGAATGCAGACATGGTTCTGAAAACATTAGGCAAAGCAATTAGACATGAGGGAGAAATAAAAATAATAAGGATTGGAAAAGAAAAAGTGAAATCATCATTATTTGCAGATGACATGCTACTCTACTAGAGGACCTCAAAACCTCCAACAATGGTGCTGGAAAAACTATTGGCTTTTTTTTTTTACAAAGGATATAAAATATTTATACAATGAAAATTACAGTACTCTGAGAAAAGAGATTAAAAAGTATTTGAGAAAATGGAAAAATATTCCATGCTTCTGGGTAGGAAGAACCAACCTTGTGAAAAAGAACATACTCCCAAAATTGTTACACAAATTCAATGCAATCCTAATTAAAATACCATTAGCATATCTCACAGAGGTAGAAAAAAATTCCTCTAATTCATTTGGAACCAGAAAGATCCAGAGTATCAAAAGCATTCCTGGGAAACAAAGAAAAGGCAGGAGGTATCACAATCCTTGACCTGAAGTTATACTGTAAAGCTACTGTGATAAAATAGGATGGTACTGGCATAGAGACAGACCTGAGGATCAATGGAACAAATTAGAAGATGTAAGCACAACTGCAAACATACTCAGCCACCTTATCTTTGATAAAGGGGTGAAACAGGCTCAGTGGAAGAAAGATAGCCTATTTAATAAATGGTGCTGGAAAAACTGGTTGCCACATGCCAAAGGCTAAAACTAGACCCATGTCTATCACCACCCACAAAGCTACAGTCAAAATGGACCAAAGATTTAAATATAAAACAGAAACACTAAATCTGCTGGAGTAAAATGTAGGTAGAAATTTTAAAGACATAGGGAGGTAGACAGTTCATAAATAAAAACCCAACTGCATGGGAAATACTTCAGAGTCAACAACTAGAATCTCCTCTTTTTAAAAAATTTCTGCACTTCAAAGCAAATCTCCAACAGAGTAAAAACAAAACACAAATTGGGAAAAAATTACAGCTGACTATCCCTCTGATAAAGGCTTTCCATCTAGAACATGAAGAATTTTAAAAATCAGCCCCTCCCCAAATTCAATGACTCAATACAAAAATGGCCATCTGAGATGCATATACAACTCTCAGAGGAAGAAATGCAAATGGCAAGTAAATATATGAAAAAATGTTCAGCATCATTGGTCATTCAAAAAATGCAAATTAAAACAGCACTGAGATTCCAACTCAACCCCAGAAAGAATGACTAACATCAAGAAGTCAACTAATAACAAATGCTAGAGAGTGGGGGGGGGGGAGAAAGGAACACTTCTGCACTGCTGGTGAGAGTGCAGAGTGGTACAACCACCATGGAAATCAGTATGGAGATTCCTTGAAATTCTAGGATTGGTGATCCCATTCAAGCCAGGTATTCCCCTGTTAGGTATTTTTCCAGAAAAACTGAAAACCTCAAACCACGTGATATATGTGCTCCCATGTTTACATAGCTAAATCCTGGAAACAACCCAGATGCACATCAACTGAAGAAAGAATAAAGAAGATGTGATATTTTTACACAATGGAGTATTATTCATCTATAAAACAGAATAAATTTGAGTCTTTTGCCATTAAATGGATGCAACTAGAGAACATACTCTTAAGCGAAATAAAACAGTAGCAAGTGCAAACATCATATTGTCTCCTTAGTGTGAGAACCTGAAAGAGAAAAATGAAATCTAAACGGTACAATAGATACTGATAAAGAGGAATGAACTTATTCAAAAGGAAAGAGTTACTGAGTTGAGGAGAAGGACTAGGAAAAAAAGATATATCTATGTATGTAAGCAGGATGCTTTGGGTTGTACTTTACTGTGCATTTCTGCTCATTTATGGAAAGCAGTTAATGCTTTCATTTATTTCATCTCCTTTTTTCAATTGTTTGTACTTTTATCTTAATCTCTTACACACTTCTCTTTCTTTCTTCTTCCAATTTTACAAGCATATATCTGGTAATATGAATAACTGGTTGGAAGACCACACTATGTATTACAACAAATACTGTGAAATTTGTATTACTCTGTTAAGTGAAATTCTGTATCACTTGTAATTTTTGTTTTAATTCTACTTTGTATTCTCTTTTTTTTTTTTTAAATGTGACTTTGAGATTCTTACCATCCAAGGCTATAATTAAGGGTGCCCCACCCTGGGTGTGAATGCTGCCAACCCTAAGGGCAGCTAACCCCGATAAAACATAAGGCAGAAATAGGGCTGCTCTTGTTTCCTGCTTAGTGATAGTCACTTCCTGCAGTGATACCCTGCTGCTTGCTGCCTTCTTCCTGTCCTCAACTTTTTTTTTTTTTTTTTTTTTGTCTTTTTGAGACAGGGTCTCACTATGCAGTTCAGGGTGGCCTTAAGCTTACTTTGTAGCTCAGGCTGGTCTTGAACTCACAACAATCCTCCAGCCTCAGCCTCCCCAGTGCTGGGATTACAGGCATGCGCCACCATGCCCGGCTTGTCCTCAACTATTTCATCCTCAACTGTTTCACCTCTGCCATGCCACCCTGCCTCTGAGCTAGCCAACTTTGAATTGAAATCTCTAGAAACTCTGAGACAACTTTGTGTGTTGGGTCATATTTTATTTCACCAGTGAGAAAAGTAACTAAGAGAACACATGCCCCCAGAGAAAAATGTAAATAAGAAATAATTTTCTAGTTAATTTTCTCCCAAAACACCCCGACTGCCTCAACACTAATAGGAAAACCACATGTTATTGAAATTCATTCATAACTCTGAATATCTCCTTTAAAAAGCTACATTTCTTCCCAACTAGTGATACTCCTTAATTCTTATAGTTTTGTCAAGGACTACTTCAGCAGAGACTGAGGATGCAAAGCTTTCAAACATCAAGATTTGTATGCAGGTTTCTCACTGCAATTGGGCAAACTCTGTTCATAAGACTTCCTCCGAAACATGCCTGGAGTATTTCTTAATGAAAAGTAACACAGAAAATACTTCCACCAGTATGAAAGTATGTAAAGCAGTTCATTCAATTAGCGTGTTTTTATTCAAAGTGCAATATAGCCAGGGAAATGGCTCAGTAGAATAAGCACTTGCCCGGCAAGCGCAAGGGTCTGAGTTCAATCTCCAGTTCCACCAAAAAAAAGTGCAATACATACGATAAAGATGATTTTAAAGAATACAAATAGTGGTTTTTTCAATAACATGCAGTGTGCACCAAACCTGTGACTTCATAGGCATTATTACTTAAGACTAAACTGGGGGAAAAGATTATTTAATTTAACAAAAAACTTTTTTAAATAAACTAAAATTTCTGATAATGTTTCAAAATGAGGACAATGGCAATCACAAGTCTAGGAGTCACTGGATTTGATGCAAACTGGAAGATACATAATTGCTGCATCTTCACCTACAATGTGAGTACACACAACATTTAGACTGTAGTGGGGGAGGACAGCTAACATTCTCCAGGTACCCACACTGCTTTAGGAGGCTTTTAGGTATTCTCTCATGTAATTTTCATAACAACTCTAAAGAAAAACCATCTCTTCATTTTATAGTCAGGGAAGAAATATAGACATTATTTAATACATTTATTAATCTAGTATATCCTGTGTAAATGTGTGAGTGACCTCCAAATGTGGCTGGAACTATGCAACGGAGGCTAGGTCCTTCAGTGGTCAGTTCCTGTCTTCTGGCAGCAGACTGAGAATGTATTGCAGCATTAAGAATTTTCTCTGCCTGAAGTGTCACATTACAGGTGCAGTGAGTTCTTCAAAACACTTTTACATCCATCAACAACTATTTGTACTAAGTATTACTTTCTTTTAACAAATGAAGAAACAAGGCCCAAAGATGTTGAGCAAACTGTTCCAATGAGAGAGAAACTGAGGCAGAATCAGCACTGAGGATTAGAGAGTTGGGGAGATGGCTCAGTAGGAAAAGCACTTGCCTAGCAAATGCAAGGGCTGGAGTTTGATCCCCGGTTATACAAAAAAAAAAAAAAAAAGACAAAGAACTGAGGATTATTGGTCCAGAAGTTCAAAGCTCTGCTCTGCAATTATTTTACCATGGTAGGTCAAAGATTCAGAGCTTTTCCAAGGAGTTATTTCATAAAATGGGGTGCATGAAGCTACATGGAAGGCATGAAACCTTCTAGAACAGCAATGACATCATGTCCAGTGAGGTCCAGTTGATTCCCTGAGGTTTTGAAGCTGTATTCCCAAGAGGTGAAGAGATCCAAGAATTGAAGGGAACCATGCCCGCCTTTCTCCATGTTGCAGATCACCAAGTGGCACATGTGCTGAACTGCTGGTGGTTATGAACTGCTTGCTGCCATCTCCTGGAGACTCACATCTGAGCTGTTCTTATGGCTGTAGTTATCTATCTATCCTTACCTTCCCTCCTTTCTCAACCCTAAAGGAAGTCAGATTTATCCTCTGTCCTCTCATTTCTTAGAAATATCTATTCTTTTTTCTTGCCAACTTTGGTTCAAATTGTGTATTCTTTCCATCCATCTAATGCTAAGTTTTCCTGGTTGACCATACAGGCTCTGAAGAGATACTTCCTAAGATTACTTCTAATACCCAACCTTGGATAAGTTTCTTACCTTCTTTCACAATCTGTTTCTACCTCATAAGGTAAAAATAACATTAACAGATACTACTCTGAGCTGTGATGGGTCCAATTAAGTTCATCTATGTGAATCTTTTCAGGTAGCTCTCTTTATACATCCTTTAAGCCTCAGCATAGACAAAGCCTGCTCCAGGAAGCTTTCTTCGATGCACCTACCCTCCTGCTCACAGAGGCTAGTACTACATTCTACATGCTCAGTAAATATGTATCAAGTGTCTATTTGATGAGAATTCCTCAAAGCAAAGAAAATCATCAGAATCTAAAAGAAGAAAGACAAACTCCCAGAATGGTAATGGCAGAAACTCTGTTGCTTAATTTAGAGCGCCTGCCAAGGACCCTCTGTCAGCATCAGACCACATCATGCAGGTGGCCGCCCATTTTGCCAATGTGTGAGTCCATTCTGCTAGCTAAAGACTTTCAGGGAGGCTGGCTTGCATGCTTGCCATTTCCGGGCATATGCAACCTTATCCAGGCAGGCTCATTAGCTTCTAGGTTGCAACAAGGTGGCACTGTGACAATAATTCATGCCTTTAAAATAATTGGTACCTAGAGACTGTTCGGTCCAAGATAAAGCAGCTGAGGCAGGTTCCCATCAGCCCAGGAGATGGGCCAGAGAAACCTGAACTGCAATACATCCTGTGTTCCCCTAGGAAAAGCAGAATTTAATGTGATTGTATCTGGCATTAAGCAATGTATCTGGCCTTGGATCATTAACTTATATGGCTCACAAAAATACAGTAACAAATCTGAAATATTTGCTTAATTTATCTCTCTGCCCCAATCCCTTCAAGCAGTTACTCATAAGATATGCAGAACACATTCTTCTTCCAGGAATATAGAAGCAAATCTTTAGGGGAATTGTGAAGGTAAATAAAGCAGGAGTCACCCAGATACCACAGCTAAACAAATACTCAACAAATCTAATTCATTCTCTAATTTGAAAATTTGGCAGATAAACCAGGTTTTATGGAAATTTTATGGATATACCCACTTTATTTTACTGAGAAAAAGCTGTAGGCATTTGGTTTTTTCATTTTATTTTTCTTAATAATTAACTGATTGATAAAATCTAATACTGTAGTACTTATTTATTCCTGAAAATGACAAGCAGTATGAAAATTACCTCATGAAGGATTCCAAGTGCACCAATCTGCGATAACCTGCAGTTTGCAGATGGGGTAGAGAAATGAACCCAACCAATCAACTCAGTGTAATATGTGTTGTGCCATTAGATTTTCCAAAAACTTCGCAATGCAAGCTGCATAGGAAAACTAAAAGGGCCAGAGATTTTAGCCAAATGAATCAGGTGGAGGAAAAGCATCTGCGAACCTGTGACACATCCTGAAGTGTCTACAGTGAAAGGCAGTAACGATGCAAACCACCTGAGAGACATTCACTTGACATTTACTTTTTAGTCAGACTTTACCCTTCCTGAAGGCCCACTTTTCTGAGTCATATTAGCCCATAAAGCATGCTGAAAGCAATGCCAGAAAAAGTTTGAAATATGCATCAAGTGGGGACATCATGGAAAGATTGCAAAATGTAACCATGAATGATAGACAATTCTGAGGACTAGGCACAGTATGCAGAAAGCCTTTGTAAGTATGCCCTCACTTAATTCTAACGCACTTCCCAGGGATAGCCAGAGGTCCCACTGTTCACTGCTGGGTGATATTGCCTAAGGAAAAATGCTTAGGCAAAGGCCTTGTCACTATTAGAGTGTTCAATGAGAAAGGGCTCAGAGATTAACTGGATAGGAAGAGTCACAAGGACAAGGAGACCACTGAAGACAGCCCGGACGCTACACAGAGTCCCTCTCTACACCTATGCCTGAGAGCTGTCTCTTCCTTGTTTTCAAACACTTTACTGAGGTTTGATTGGCATAGAAAAAGCTGTAGGCATTTTGTTTTTTCATTTTATTTTACTGAGAAACAAATAGCAATAAGAGAGCGTCAAAACTGATTAATAGGACAGTTCCAATAATTAATACATTGTACATTGTTATCTTCTTAGTGGTTATCCATAGTATAAGGTACAGATAGCATATCCTGTGCAAACACTATTTGTACAAATCTTTTAAGCAAAAGTAGGTGTATATCTACCCTAACTATACTGTATATACAGAAACAGAATGGTATTTCCTTTGTATCCCCTTTTTTTGTTTAGTCCTGTCAGAGATGGGTATTCCTTTGGCATCTAAATACTATAGGTACTTGAATTCAGCAAAACAATCCAACACAGTCCAGCAGTCCACAATGGTAGCAGGTTATCCACAGAAGTTGTTGACTTGAGCCTTTCACAGCTCAGCATATTAATATGGCTTTACTTTATATACCTCATTTTTGTACTTTTCTGATGGATGGTTAAGACCAAGATAAAGCAAAACCTATATAACAAGAAATGTAACTTTTATAACTGATAAGGTCAGTCAAATCCCCTCAAGATTTATGCTGTAACCCTGTACAGCCGTCAGTGTCAGCCATGCAGATGAGTCATGGCCATTGCTTGATCAATTTTCTCTCTGAAAAAGCCTGAGAGAAGTTTTCTCTCCATGTGACTCTCCTTAGGCACGTTCTGCATCATCAATCATGTTACTCTGTGGCCCCATAATCTCCTTGATATGAAAATTTGGGGCACAACTGAGTTCCATGATGTTACAGTACAGGTTGTCCTATTCTGAGTCTTCATTGACTTTGAAAGGCTGGGGTCACAGTGTTGGCTGTCCTTGCAGCCCTTCTATTTCTCTAGTTTTTGGTCTGCAAACTGAGGTTGTTAACCCTGCTAGAGGCATTTTAATGCCTACATCTTACTAAGTCTAGAGGTAAGACTATATACATGAAACCCACTATTCACTATTAGTATATTGCTTCTTGAACTCTACAAATGCCACCACTATTGCCCAAGTTTCCAACCATGTGAATAGGTGAATCCCAAGATCGGGCCTATCCTGTGGTGGTGACCAGACTGTGAACACTGTAAAGAGAGTGTTTCCCAACAACAACAGAGAAAAGCACTGCATAGTGAAAAAGAGCACCCTTTCTAATTTGTACATAAAACACTGATTTAATTTATATTTTTATTATCATCAGTTTGTAATAGGGAATAAACAAACCACCAGGCTTATTAACTCTGGGAGAATTTCTGTACTTTTCTGCACTCACCATCTCTAAGGTCAGCATTTTTGGAAAATCAACAGAACTACTTTTTAATCTCTCCTTGTTTTCTGTCCTTGAAGCAGGTTTCATTCACTTACCTACAAATAAGCTGTTTCTTCCTTAAGGTGTCTTTTCTGCATGTGGGCTGTTGTCTCCATGCCTCTGAGGCAGCTGGCCCATTATCACAAGACTGTGCTTATGGGCCCTGCAGTGCCTGACCGGCTCTGCCGGCCATCTGGCCCCACAGGGGAGGATGATGGTGTCCCACATACAGCCTTCATACAGGCATATTCTTGTGGCCTGTCCTTACAGCCTACTAATGCAGACCTCACCAGCTGAAGCAGGCCCTGAGGGTTCCCAGGAAAAATGCTGAGGCAAAGGCCTTGTCACTATTAGAATGTTCAATGAGAAAGGGCTCAGACGTGAACTGGATGAGAGGAGTCACAAGGACAAGGAGACCACTGAAGATATCCAGGAAGCTACACAGAGTCCCTCTCTATACCTGTGCCTGACAGCTGTCTGCTCTTACCTCATCTCCCCCACCCAGCCAGAAGAGCAAATCTGTAAAGCACACTACATTTTGTAAAAGAAGGGCCTTGGATTACAAATAACACCTATACTGTGAGGGATCAAAAGGAAGAACCTTCAGCATAACAGGTCTTTGAATTTTTACAGAGAGCTGGTAGCCATTATGACCTGCAGAATGGTCTTTGCAGACTTTGTAGTACACTCAACATAAGCCAAGAAGCTGGGCATGGCATGTAAAAATGCCCATGAACAAAGAGCCTGAAGAACAGCTGGTGAGGAGGAGGGCATACATGCAACAGAAAGGAAAAAAGGCCCGGCTTGACACACAGGGAGAGCCCTTCACAGCTCGGTCAGACCTACCCACAAAGCACTGCTGGCAGCCCCACCCCAGCCCATGTTCTGCCTTTGCTGGAACCAGAGCTAGTAGACAGGTACAAGGACAGGACAAAGCAAGGGCCAACCTCCCAAAAGAGGACACACAGCACCCTTGAACCAGCTCCAAATGACAGCTGCAGCTGAGAACCAACCAGG
>PVKA01018974.1:10499-42971 GCA_004027165.1 Ctenomys sociabilis | reverse complement strand
CTTTCTGGAGTGAGATGATATCTCAGTGTTGTTTTTATTTGCATTTCACGAATGGCTAGCGATGTGGAGCATTTTTTCATATATTTGTTCGCTTCTTTAATTTCGTCCTCTGAGAAGTGTGTATTCATCTCAGATGCCCATTTCTGAATTGGGTCTTTAAATTTGAGGGCCCTGTTATATCTTAGTTCTTTATAAATTCCAGACAGTAGTCCTCTGTCTGATTGCTTATTAGTTAGGAATTTTTCAAAGTTTGTGGGTTGTCTTTTCACTCTGTTGACAATTTCTTTTGACATGCAGAAGCTCTTTAAGAAGAGTTGAGTAGATTAGAAAACACAGGAGCCTCTACGAACACATTATTTTCAACAAAGGGTGCAAACATGCTTTCTGGAAGAAAGATAGCCTCTTTAACAAATGGTGCTGGAAAACTGGCTGTATATATGCTGAAAACTAAAACTTGACCCAGTCTATCACCATGCACTAAGCAAAAGTCAAAATGGATTAAAGACCTAAACATTAAAACAGAAACACTCAATCTTCTGGGAGAGAAAGTAGGAGGAACTCTTAAAGACATAGGGATAGGCAAACAGTTCATGAACAAAAATCAAATCGCATGGGTAATACTTTCATTAACAACTGGGACTACCTCTTATTGAAAAAGTTTTTCATGCCAAAAGAAATTACTAACAAAGTGAAAAGACAACCCACAAAGTTTGAAAAAATCCTTTCTAATAAGCCCTCAGAAAAAGATCTGCTCTCTAGAATTTATAAAGAACTAAAAAACATTAGATCCCCAAAATTTAAAGACCTAATCCCGAAATGGGCATTTGAGATGAATACAGACTTCTCAGAGGACAAAATTAAAAAAGCAAATAAATATATGAAAAAATGTTCCACATCACTAGCCATCCGTGAAATGCAAATTAAAATGACACTGATATACCATATCACCCTAGAAAGAATGGCTATGATAAAGAAATCAACCAACAGCAAATGTTGGAGAGGTTGTGGGGAACAGGGAACCCTTCTCCACTGCTGGTAGGAACATAGACTGGTGCAGCCATTATGGAAATCAATATGGAGACTAATTTAAAAACTAGGACATGAAATCCCATTTAAGCCCCCTATCCCCCTATTGGGAATTTCCTGGAGGACTGAAAATGTTATACCATAGGGATATATGTGAACCTATGTTTATAGCAGCACAGTTTGTGATAGCCAAATCTTGGAAACAACCAAGATGCCCATCACATGAGGAATAGTTGAAAAAGATGTGGTATTTTTATACAATGGAGTATTACTCAACTATAAAGAATGATAAACTTGAAGCCTTCATATTTAAGTGGATGCCACTGGAAGGTATACTTATAAGTGAAATAAACTGGACCCACATGTGCAAATACCACATAGTCTCCCTAGCATAAGTACTTAAAAGAAGAATTACAAATAGAAAGGTATAACACAATTAAAATGAAAGCAAGAACTTTAGTACTGGACAATGAGGAGAGGGCAAGGTGAAAAGCTGGGAAACATGACAGCAGCAAAACCATTCATTTATTCTCACTAGGATGGGTAAGGCAATGATCCTGAGAAACATCAGCAGATTTTTTAAACTAGCAGTTAATTGGTAGGATTATCACTCTGACTAACTGTATATGTTAATATCTGTGAACCAAGCAACTACACTGAATTTAGCAATGTGTAATTGAAGGGTCACATTTGGAAATCCTGTCATTCTGGTCTTCTAAATACATGTTGTCATGCCATACCAAGTATTACTATATTGTCTTTCAAATAAAAGTTTTTTTAAGGGTTATAAATGAAAAAAGAGACACACAAAAAAGTCACAGGACAGTCCTGCTACAATGCTGTTTATGGATATATTTCTAAATTTCTATATGAATATATGTAAGTGTTCATATTTTTAAAAATTTTTTCTTCCTTCATATTTTGTAAGGATTCAGAGTTTAATATCTCAATACTTTATGGAAAATAATTGTTCAATGTTATGCCTATGATGTCTGATATTTAGGCAAAGAGTGTGGGTAAACCGAAGTGCGTAGGTTGCAGGGTAATAATAAACTTCGCTTCTGGATGGTTAACAAACCTAAGCTTGCAGATCAAAAAGTGGAGAAAAGGAAAGGCTGCAAGGTCAGCCAACATTTTGGCCAGCTTTTCAATGTCAGTGAAGACTCAGGACATAGGAGAACCTGTACTGTAACATCTTGGAATTCAGTTGTGTCCCAAATTTTCTCATCAAGGAGATTATGGAACCACAGAGGAATGTGATTGATGATGTATATTGTGCCTAAGGAGAGTCACATGGAGAGAAAACATTCTTTAGGCTTCCACAGAGCACAAATTGGTCAAGTAATGGTCGTGATTCATCCACATTTCTGACACTGACAAAGGTTCTACAAAGTGTGGTACAGTGTTACAGGATAAACCCTGAGGGTACTTGACTGACCTTATCTGACACAAAAGTTACATTTCTTGTTATAAAGACCTTGCTTTATCTTGTTCTTAACTATTCAGCAAAAAAGTGTAAAAAGGAGGTATAAAAGTTAAAGACATATTAATATATTGAGCTGTGAATAGCTCAGTTCAACAACTTCTGCGGATAACCCACTACAATTGTGGAGTGATAAACTGTGTTGGATTGTTTTGCTGAATTCATGCACCTATAGTATTTAGATGCCAATAGAATACCCATCTCTGACAGGACTAAACAAAAAAAGAGGCTACAAATGAAGGGCCATTTTGTATTTGTATATACAGAATAGTTAGGATAGATATACAGCTACTTTAGTTTAACTCAATGAGAAGATTTGTATTAACAGTGTCTGGACAGGATATCCTGTCTGTTTCTTATATTATGGATTACTACTAAGAAGATAACAATGTACAATGTATTAATTAATTTTTTTTAAAATGTATCATTGTGTTATAGAAAGGGATCTATATGATGAGTTTTTGTTACTTTAATTCAAATGGTGAAAAGGCAAATAATAAATTAGGAATTATATTTTAGAAAAAAATTAATAAATAAAAAATATTAAGGCCCCCACATTTATAGACTCAATCCAGAAATGGGCAACTGAGAAGAACACACACTTTTCAGAGGATGAAATTTAGAAGCTAATAATATATGAAAAAATGCTCCATGTTACTAGCCATCCATGAAATGCAAATTAAAACAACAATGAGATACCATATCACCTCAGAAAGTATAGCCATCACAAACAAATCAACTAACAGCTAATGTTTGAGAGGCTGTGGGGAAAAAAGGAACCCTTCTCCACTGCTGGTGGGATTGTAGACTGGTGCAACCATTATAGAAATCAGTGTGGAGACTCCTTAAAAAGCTAGGACTGGAGATCCCATTCAAACCAGCTATCCCCCTACTGGGAATTTTCCCGGAGGAACTGAAAATGTCATGTCATAGTGATATATTTGTACCTATGTTCATAACAGCACTATTTGTGATGGGTAAATCTTGGAAACGCCAAGATGTCCATCATATGAGGAATGGATGAAAAAGATGTGGTATTTTTATACAATGAAGTATTACTCAGCTATAATAAAGAATGATAAACTTGAAGCTTTTATATTGAAATGGATGCCACTTGAACATATACTCATAAGTGAAATAAACCAGACCCACATGTATAAATATCATATAGTCTACCTAGTATAAGATCTCAAAAGTAGAAACACAAAAAGAAAGGTATAACACAGTTCAAGGGAAAATGAAAACTTGAGGATTAAACAATGAAGAGAGGGCAAGGAGAAAAGCTAGGAAACATTATAGGTGCAAAGCCATACACTTATACACACAAGATGGGTTAGGCAATGATCCTGAGACACATCAGCATGTTTTTGCAACTAGGAGTTAATTGGTAGGATTCTCACCCAGACTAAGTATGTATACTGATACCTGTAAGTTAAGCAACTGCATTGAAGACAGCAACGTGAAAATAGTAGGGTCATGCTTGGAGTGCCTGTCATTCTTGTCTTCTAAATACGTACTGCTTATGATGACATACCAATTATTGCCATAGTGCTTCTCAAGTAAATGTTTAAAAAAGCGTAATGAATGAAAAAAAGACCAGAAAAAAATATCACAGGACTGTCCTGCTACAATGCTGTATATGGTTAGATATCTAAATCTCTGTGTAAAAATATGTAATTGTTTATTCATATTTTTAAAGTATTTAAAAACATTTTTGTTCATATTCTATAGGGACTTAAAGTTTAACATATCAATACTTGATTGAAAATACCTGTTCCATGTTATGCCTAAGATATTTGATATTCAGACAAATAGTTAGGTTAAACCCAACTGCATATGTTGCAGGGTAACAATCATCTTCTCTTCTGGAGGGATAACAACATAAGTTTGCAGATCAAAAATTGGAGAAATGGAAGGGCTTTAAGGTCAGTCAACATTTTGGCCCTAGCCTTTCAAGGTCAGTGAAAACTCGGGACATAGGAGAACCTATACTGTAACATCATATTGTGGCCCAAATTTTCTGATTATGGAGATTATGGAGGCACAGAGGAATGTGATCAATGATGTATAGTGTGCCTAAGGAGAGTCACATGGAGCGAAAACTTTCTCTCAATCTTTCACAGAGACCAAACTGATCAAGCAATGACCATCACTCATCGACATGGCTTGACACTGACAAAGGATCTACAAAGCGAGGTACAGGGTTTCAGGTTAAATCCTGAGGGGTTTTGACTGACCTTGTCAGATATAAAAGTTACATTTCTTGTTGTATAAGTCTTGCTTCATCTTGATCTTAACCATCCAGCCAAAAAGTATAAAAATGAGGTATGAAAAGTAATACCATATTAATAGGCTGAGCTGTAAGAGGCTCAATTCAACAACTTCTGGCATTGCCAGTCATACAGATAACCCACTGCTATTATGGGCTACTGGACCAAATTGGAATATTTTGCTGAGTTCACATACCTACAATATTTAAATCGGTATGGAATATCCTTCTCTGTCAAGATTAAACAAAGAAGAGGGATACAAATGAACTACCATTTTGCATCTGTATATTCAAAATAGTTTGGATAGATATACAGCTATATTCTCTTAATTCAGTGAATAAAAATATTTGTTCTAATAGTGTTTATGGACAGGATATCATGTCTACATCTTGTACAATGAATAACCACTAAGCCAGCAATATGTAATGTCCTTTTATTATTGAAACTGTGCTACTAATCAGTTTTGAAACTTTCTCATTATTATTTGTTTCTCAACAAAATTATTGAAAATAGTTTGAGGAATATTTGCTTTAGATCTTCCCTAATGTTCTTGTTGAATTCAGCAATGAGTCCATTGAATCTTGGGATGGATGGGTGGATGGATGGATGGTTGATTGATTGATTGGTTGATTGATTGATTTTGTGATACTGTGGATTGAACTGAGGAACTTGCACTTGCTGAGCAGGCACTTACTCTACTGAGCTGTCTCTCCCACCCTTATAATTATTTTTTAATGTATTTAATAAAGGGTCTTGCTACACAGATCAGATTCATAGTGATCCTCCTATTTTGTGCCTCCCCGTGTGCTGGGATTACGTCAGGAGCCACCATGTCTGGTGTCAATGGCCATCTCAGCCCATCTCCTGAAGTAGGGCCAGTATTCCAGGCTGGGGATGGAACCTGGGTACCTGAGCCTGCCTAAGCAGTTGCTTTAATCCTCTGAGCTATCTGGCCAACCCTGGATTCTGGAATTTTTTTAGTCACTAGTGTTTTAAATTACCACCTCATTTCCAAATTTTTCTTTTTCCTTTTGGTGATACTGGGAATTGAATCCAGGACCTTACACTAAGATACATCTGCAGCCTTTGTTTTTTTTTTTTTGTTTTTTTTTTTTTTTTTTTTTTTTTTTTTTTTTTTTTTTTTTTTTTTTTTTTTTTTTTTTTTTTTTTTTTTTTTTTTTTTTTTTTTTTTTTTTTTTTTTTTTTTTTTTTTTTTTTTTTTTTTTTTTTTTTTTTTTTTTGAGTTAGGATCTTTTTGCCACTTTGCTCAGTCTAGCCTCAAACTTATGATCTGTCTGCCTCAGCCTCCTGAGTAGCTAGGATTATAATCAGGCGCCACCATACCCAGCTTTTGAATGGCTTTTAAGAGGTACAATTCAACTTCACACAATGCAGTCTACCCATTTAAAACACACAATTCTATGGGATTTTTGTATATTCATAGATCTGTTCGACCATCAGTATAATGAATTTTAGAATATTTTCATCACTTTAAAGAAAAGCCCTATATTTTTGAACTCTAATTTTGTCTCCTACCTTATCCAGACCTAAGAAACTACTAATCTATTTTGTGTCCTATATTTTTCCACCCTGGATTTCTTTTGTTTCAGTGCTGAGGGTCAAACACACAGCTTTGTGCATACTAAATATATAGTCTACCACTGAGCTACATCCTTTGCTCATTTTAATTAGGCTCTTTGTTATTTGAAGAAGTTTTCATATATTTGAAATGTAAATCCTAAGCAGTTATGTATGTTGTCTACAGACTCTTCTTTTTTTTTTTTTTTTTGTCTTTTTGAGACAGGGTCTCACTATGCAGTTCAGGCTGGCCTTAAGCTCACTTTATAGCTCAGGCTGGTCTCGAACTCACAACAATCCTCCTGCCTCAGCCTCCCGAGTGCTGGGATTACAGGCATGCGCCACCATGCCCGGCTTTACAGACTCTTCTTAAAGTCTATAGTTATTCTTCAATTTTATTTTGTCTTTGCCCTATGTGTTTGAATTTAAAAAGTCAAACCTAATATTGGAAACAATTTGATTTACATTTTTCTTCTTAATAAATCTTACTTTATAAATATATCTATATTTTCTTTTAATTTCCATAGCTGTATTTTTCCATTTTGTTTTATAATCACCTGAAGCTTATTGCTATGTGTGGGTTTCCTTTTTTCCCCCTGTACCAGGAATTGAACTTGAGTCCTTCCCCTTGCCAGGCTGAGTTTCCTTTTTCACACAGGCTTCATGCTTTTTTTTTTTTTTTTTTTTTTTTTTTTTTTTTTTTTTTTTTTTTTTTTTTTTTTTTTTTTTTTTTTTTTTTTTTTTTTTTTTTGTCTTTTTAAGACAGGGTCTCATTATACAGTTCAGGCTGGCCTTAAGCTCACTTTGTAGCTCAGGCTGGTCTCGAACTCACAACAGTCCTCCTGCCTCAGTCTCCCAAGTGTTGGGATTACAGGCATGCACCACCACGCCCAGCCAGGATTCATGCTCTAAGTGCTATTTACTCACTAGTTCATCCTTTACTCCCTCTACTGCTACCATTGTCATGGATCCAGGTGCTCTACATCTGTAAGGAGTGTTCCTAGCTTTCTATTCTCTTCCACTAATCTGCTTTAGTTTATTATTGCTACACTAATACCACATAATTTTATTGTTGTAGGATTATAAGAAATGCTGCTAAATTGCAGCATGGGCTGTGTTCATTCTTTCATTCTTCAATAAGTGTTTTGACTATGCTTGATTCTTTGTTCTTCCATGTCAATTCACTATCAGCTTGTGAAATTTTGTGAAAAATACCAATGTTTCTGTTGATGTGCAATGGATATATGGATGACTTTGGGAAGAATTGCCATTTCTGACACCATGTCTTCTATCTCATGAAAAGAAGTTTTTGAGGGGTCTCTTGAGCTGCCTGAAAGTGGGCTCACTTACAGAAATGCAACTGAACAAAGGCCAGAGAAAATGATACTTACATTGAAGTACCTTGAATACCATAATTTCTGCATAGAATTCAGTCTAAGTGCTATGCTCTGTAATTGTCAATTGTGCACCTAAGGGACCCAGTGGCATTTGTCTACTGTGTTCTTTTGTACTTTTATTGTCACATTTATTTGTTTACTCCAGCTTCTAGGCTTCAAGGATTTAGCACAAGATCAGTGGGAGCTTAAAGCATTCCACTTCTTGGTATATATTAAATCTTTTGCTTTTAGTGGGAAAATCATAGGATTTAATGTGGTTGATCCTGAAAGGGAATATTTTGCAGTGTCTTTATAACCATAGAATGAAAATTACACTGTAGGTTTCTCATTTATTTTGGGTTTTCTTCATTTTCATATAGTTCTGGGATCACTTAGATATGTACCACATATCAAAAAGGTCATGAATATGTGTTGCCCATATGTGGATAGTCTTAAGTGTTTTGTGTTCAATTGGATATGTCAGTATAGATTTTTAGACAAAATTTCATGGTCTGTTGTTTTATTTACTTCAGTAATGGAGCAGAAGTTTCCTGGATCTGTACTGCATTCTTCCACACATGGACACCTCAGCTGCTTCTTTTTTGGATTTTTAATTAGTAGACTTTATGTTTCAGAGCAGTTCTAGGCTTACAGAATAATTGAGCAGAAAGTAGAGTTAGTTCTCATGTATTCTGTTGCCTCTTTTATTAATATCTTGTACTTGTGTCTATATCTATTAAAATCAATGAATCAATATTGATTAATTATCAGTAGCTCAAGTCAATAGTTTACATTAGGGTTCACCCTTTGTGTTGTGTAATGTAATAGATACTGAAAACTGTATCTTGCCACTTGTACACCATCACAAAGTTGAACAGAATATTTTTTCTCCTTGAAGAAAACCCCTTGCTACCCATCTCCATTATTCCTCTCCCTCTCCTCCAGCTCCTGGAAGCCACTAATGTTTCCTGTCTCTTTAACTTGTCTTTTCAGAATGTATTATAAATGGCATCATAAAATATGTAGCCTTTTCAAACTGACTTATTTTACTTACAGATAAGCATTTAAGTTTCCTCCATGTGTCTCCATGGCTTAGTAGCTCATTTCTTCTTATTGCTGACTAGTATTCCATTACAAGACCTACAATTTAGGCCACTCTTAATCTGTTGCTGTTTGATGTACCATTTAAGCATGACAGGCAACTTACATCTAAATCACAGAGCCCTCTATGCCCAACAGTAGTCAAAAACCTGTTTGAACAACTAGCTTTTTTAGATTCATTTACTGGTCAATGCTCATCATTTGTGAAAAAAAAAGATATTAGCCAGGTCAATAGCCCCTGATTTGCACAGTCAGATCCATCAAGATGTTTAAACTGGCTTGATTTGTGGTTGTCCTGAAAGACAGGCAGAATGGCCCTGTGGAATATGCTCTGGCCTAGGAATGAGGAGCTCTAGGATATCGCAACTCTGCCACCAACCTGTGTGAGCTACCCCCTTCAATGGGCCCAAGTCTTCTAGAAGAGTGCAAGCCCTCCTTTTCAGATCAACCACACATCTGTGGTATTGGATGCCATTCTTGTACCAGGGCATTCGTACCAAGGCAGTAGGACCATGAGTTCATAAATGTAGCCTTTGCACTGTGGGCATCTTACTAGGAGTGAGTTTCTAGTCAGGGGATGGGGCTCATTTTTCATTTTATGGAGGGCTTGGCAGAACTCCCACAAGAGAGGTTCATGGCACACATTCATCCTGAAGTCTGTTGGTGATAAACATAAAGTGAAGTTCTAAAAGCAGGTTTTTCCTTGGCCCTGAAAAAGCTTTTTAACTCCTGTACATACTATTAAGCCAAAATACATAGAAAACCACTGGTGATTAAAGCTGCTAGATGGAGCTGATTCTCTTTAGATAAACTCCCCTTCTGGCTAATGATATAAGTCGCAATGAGTTATTCAACTCCTAAGTTTACACTCCTCTTTGGTATCAGAAATTGACTTCCAGGGATGCTTCAGAAGTTTTGGCTTTAAGTGCTATGTTTGCCATTTATCCACAACAAATTTTTCTCACCTTTAATTCTCTTTTCCTTTGTAAAGAGTCTTTCTGTGGTGTTAAAACAGGGGTGAAGCATGTTTCCTTTCTGCAAATTAGGTTATTCTGATAAGCTTCTTATTTAATTCTGGGATCCTGTTCTCTAGTAAGCCCCACAGCAGGCTTTTGTGTGGAGAAGCACAATTCCTATGACCTTGGGAACAGTCTTGGAATAATAGTGACAAGTGTATGCAAAGGAGCCATAGCTGACCAATTTGGGTTCTTCACCAGAAGGTTTGCCATTTCTCTACTTTCTCAGCAAGAAACTCCTCAGTTTCTGTTAGCTGTCCCTCATTATTGAACCTCTAGCATTCAGACTACTCCTGTCTTACACATGGGCTAGGAGAAGGCCCCTCACTTCTCTCCCCTCTTCTAGGATGTCCCATCCACTGTCTAGAGACTGAAAGGTGTTTCTTCTCACACAAAGCTATACCTGCACTCTCAAGGCCTGTATCTATCTTGCCTTCCAAATATTGTACCAGCCTGTAGTCCTGACATTGAGGGACCTCTACCCTCCAGCATTCTTCCTTCTACTTATGCCGTTTGATTGTCAAATATGGTGAATGTTTAAATTTTAGAAAATATATCATAGTAAAAGACACACTGGTATATATCCCAGAAAAATATTCTTCCACACACTTCACACTCACTCATCCTACCTTTTTGTGCCACTTCCAGAAGCAGTTCTAGAAGTCCTTCCTCCTGAGAGTATAGTTGCTCTGTTGTGGCTGCCTCAGTGTCGTGAATTCAGTGTTTCCTTTTCATGGTTATTTTGACTATGAAAAAGAACCAGAAGTTACATGGTGCCAAATGCAGTGAATACAATGGGAGGGGACACACTATAATGTTTGGTTTTTATTAATTTTATTGAGAAACAAATAGAAATGAGACAGTTTCAAAACCAATTAGTAGGACAGTTTTAATAATTAATACATTGCATATTGTTGTCTTCGTAGTGGTTGTTGATAGCACAAGAGACAGACATGATATCTTTTCCAAGCACTATTAGTACAAATCTTTCTTCTCATTGAATTAAGAGAAAGTAGCTGTATATCTATCCTAACTATTTTGTATGTAAGTCCTTCAATTGTATCCCCTTTTTTTGTTTAGTTTTGTCAGACATGGGTATTCTCTTGCCACTTAAATATTGTAGGTGTGTGAATTCAGCAAAGTAATTCAATATAGACCAGTAGTTCATAATAGTAGTGGATTATCCATAGGACTGGCATTGTCAGAAGTTGTGGACTTGTGCCTTTTACAATTCAGAGCTTGTCTTTCTGCTGGGTGGCACTTTGAGCCAGCATCCATTGTATTGTTGATTTGAATGGTTTCAGAAAGTGCTAAGAATTCTAGGACAAGTGTGTTCAAAACAAGGGGGAATTTTTGACAGGATTAATGGCAATGTGTCTTTTTTTTGTAATGTATTTTTAAAATTTTATGTTTACTATATATATTGATCACACAATGCACTCTTCTAGGTGGTCTTGGCCACACTCTTCCAAAACACCTTCAGTCAAACCAACCTTTTTTTTTAATTAGCTGAGTAACAATTTAAAGGAAAGCATATTTTGTTTGATTAGTGCATATTCATGCATTCATATAATATATTATAATTGGTATTACCCCCACATTGCCCCTTAATCTCTTGCATCCATCCTCTCTTCCTTCAATCATCTTCTTCTTTAATATTCTCTCTTCTTAAAAGGTCTTTTTTGATCCCCAAATTCGGTCAATGACTAGCCAGCTCTATTGCTTTAGGGCCTATAGTGAGGGAGAAATATTGTGGCAGAAGGGCATCGTAGATGAAGTCTGCTCATATCATTGCAAGCAGGAAGCTGGAAGGTGAGAAAGAGCCAGTGAGGTAGGGTCAGGGGACCCACAGAGTTTTCAAAGTTATATCACCATGAACTGCTTCCTGTGATCTAGTCCTGCCTCCTGAATTGCTAGCACCTCATTAAATTTTGATCTCATGAATTTAGTGCCTTTGTGACTGAGGCACTTCTTGTGAACTCACCTCTAAACAGTACTGCATAGGCGAACAAGTCCTCATTACAAGAGTCTTTATTTTTATTTTCATTATTTAAATTTATTTTTTATTTTATTGAAGTGCAAATATCAATCAGACAGTTTCAAGACACCTTAACAAGACAGATTCCTTAAATTATAACATTGCAAACTGTTTTCATAATGTTTTGGTATCGTACAAGGTGTATACATGATATTATATTTACAGATATTATTTTAGCAGATGTCTCTTATCAGTAAATTAAGAGTGTAGCTGCTTACTTATCTTATTTTTTATACCTGAATTATATCAAAAATTCAATAATTATTTTCCCAGTGGATGACCATAGTACTAGAAGCCGACATAGTATCCTGTACAACCACCATTAGTGCAGATCTTGCCTCTCATAGAATTATGTAGAAGCACAGCATTATCTATCCCAACCATACTGTCTATACACACACATCATGATTTTTTCTTTCTATACCCCTTCCTTTGTCTACACCTGTCAAAGGTGGGCACTCCATTGTCATTCAACTAACTTAGGTGCTTTAACTCGACACCACAATCCAACACAGTCCAGCATTCCACAACAATAGTAAGTTATTCAAAGAAGTTGTTGACCATAGCCATTTACAGCTCAGAGTCTTTAGAGGACACCCAAGCATTTTTTCTCCTATTGCTTTCACTTGTTGATTCTTAGACCTGTCCTTTCCTCCCTCACTGTTCTTTCCTATTCACTCCTTAAGCTGCCATTGCAACACCACCACCTGAAGGAAGCCCTCTTTATCCCCTAAAGAATTTACTTCATGTTAAATAATGATAGAGAGAGATCAGAACCTGGAGCTTAAGACCTTTGTCCATGCTATGTGGTAAAAAGAACTGGCACCAAACAGTTCCCAGAATGAGTGGGGAGTGTCCAGGAAAGTGGACCAACTGGGCTCCTTGCTGGTTGCTTTTTCATGGCCATCTCCATAGGCCATGGGATGAAGGTTGCTTTGGAAGTCACACTTCCTTTTGACTTGCTTTCTGGATGGAAGAAAGGCTTTTTGGGTATATGTTATAAACATGTACATTTGCACATCCAGTAGATAAGGAGTACAGGAAGTCATGGAGCTGAGACTTGAGCCCAAGTCTCCCTGATTCAAAAGCTTTCCTCTTGTCCTCTAGGCTGTCTTGCTCTAATAAAAGAAGATGGGCTGCGAGAGCAGAGAACCTGGTTTTAGTCCTTGCTTAGCCACATACTGGCTGTGTGATCACAGGGAGTGATGTCAGTGCTCTGAGCCTTGGTTTTATCATAAGTTACATGAGGGTGATATCTACCCCCAGGTACACACCCAGATCACCACGGGAACTAAACAAGGGAGCATGTTGTAGGTAGTTTTCTCATGGCCTGCTGCCCTACTGGGCACACAGGTTGGCCTTCAAGTGCCACCTCACTTCTTTTGTGAAAGCTTCAGCCTAATTTTAAGTCACCTCATATTGCAAATCCTGAGAACTTCTCCCCTCTCAAAGCTTCAGTTAGGTGCTCTTCATTTCTGGGTTACCAGTATCTATTCCTCCAAACCCCCTATCTAACAAACACATGCATACACACACACCAGGAGAAAAGGACCAGTCTGTCAGTCACACTCTCAAAACCCACATTCCATACTGGGCGGCTGAGGCAAGAGGATTGCAAGTATGAGCTCAGTCTGATAATTCAGTTACTTAATGAGAATATGTCTGAAAAAGGTGATGGTGGTGGTGCTGGAGATGTATATCAACACAAAGGCCCTAGGTTCAATTCCTAGTCCTGCCAAAAAAATATGCATTTCAAATGATACCTCATCTGCCCCATCTTCTAGTGGTTGCCCTCTGGAGCTAATGTGGTTTCATCAGAGCCACAGAGGAGCCTGTTTGAGCTGGGCCCCAGGAGCAAATGGAGATTGATTAATATTTAACAGAACATACCTGAGAAAGAAGGCCAGTCCTGTGCACTGGGGCTTATCAGTAAGTGCCCCTTCTCCTGTTTCTATTGTAAAAATATACTACATCTGCTCATGGCCCCTCAATGCTGGAGCCATTTTCCTATTTTCTTCTTAAAGCACCCCAGGGGTTTGCCCCCTTAAGGCAAGCCATAAGTGATCAGGAAAATATCTCATGTATACCTACTTCTTACATATCCCTAGCTCTGTGCTTCAAGTGGGGGCAGGTTAAAGCACGATGGCTACAGGGTAAGGAAACTGGAAACTGGTCCCAGCTCTGTCCTGCTCTTCCCTTTATTTTATGTGAATCTGTGCCTTCTCTGGAGATTGGATCCTGCAGCTTCTCATTAAGGCCTTAGCCCATCTTACTCCTGAACTTGCCTTGCATCCAGACCTTGATATGAGCTCTTTACTCAGAGAGCTGAAAGCCTTTGCACTGGGTGGAAGTTGTTCTTCTGCCACTCATACTAAGAACTTCAGGTGGGCCTTATACATACTTGCCTCATGCTTGCTACTGAGCACCAATCATTCAGAAATCCCAGATCTGAGGCATGCATTCACTGTCCTTCAAGACAGTGCAGGAGGGAAAAGGACCATATTTTGAGCAGTCATTAGGCACAAATTTGCTTCCTCATAAATATTTTCCACCTCTTGGCCCATCTGCTTCTAAGTAACCTGAAATACAAAGATAATATGTGTTCCAGCCCTGGATTTTGTACTAAATGTGCCTTAAAAATCTTCATCACACTGAGATCTTCCCCCTCCCTAGAACAAGAGCTCATTCCCAAACAATCCCAACTCCACAGATACTTGGCTCAAGGAAAACAAATATTTCCACAGTTAACTCTCTCACTCCAACTCTTCTCTATACATGCTGCATCCCAGTTTAGGAAGGAAAAAATATTTTTCACATTCTTGCATGGCCATTCTACACCAGATTGAGTGGGTGACAGGCAGGGAAAGTGGAAAGGAAATGCCTGTAATATTTAGTTAATATGGTCATCATATTTGACTTGGCTGAATCTTTCCAAATGCAAATTCCACTTTATTTGCATGTGAATCTATTTTTTTCAACGGAGGGTTGGGAGACCCAGTCCATGCCCCATGTGGTCTGGCAGCAGAGGGAGGCCATAGCTGGAATTTGGAGCCATTCTGCTGGTCCCAAGTGTGTGGGGACATGGTCTACAGGCAGCCGATGAGAAGAGCCCATACACATATACTTTATGTCAACTGAGAGCAGCTTTAAAACACCACAGTTTAGTTTTGTGGAAATCTACTTCATTGGTTCTGGTCACAGAGAAGGTCATGGGTGTGCAGAGAGCACTGGACTTGAAATAGAATTACTCAAGTCCAATTTTAACTTCTTAGAGCATCAGTTTCCTCCTTGGTAAAAGAGGGTTCAAATTCATGCCCCCATGACCTCACAGGGGCAGTTGTAAAGGGTCAGAGCTTTTTTCAGGAATCTGAAGGACACTATGTGTTGTTGCTATTGTTATTCTTAGAGGAGGCTAGAAGATACCTATTTTGTAAAACCAGACAACAGTTCTGTTTTTGGTGGTTTGGACTCAGAACAACTTATCTGAGAGAAGTCACATGGAACATGTAGAACTGCTATTAAGCATTTATAAGGACATCAGTCTTGAACCTGAGGCCAAAGTGCAGCTTACCACACTCTGGTGAGCTCTCTAGGGAGGCTCACCACTCAGTATGGCTCCTCTCACTCTGTCCATCTGCACCATGTGGTTTGGCCCAGACTCTTCAGTCCTTTCTAGCTCTGAAGCATCCTGTTCTATGGTGCAGACTGATCACATTTTTCAGAGGTTTTGCATTTCACTAAGCTTTTGCTGGTAGGAACTTCCATGTTTCAGCAGTACCAAGCCTTTGACCAACAGCTCCAGGAGCAGCTCTGGTTTGCATGAACTCAACAGTTGGTAGAGAATCAGGCATTGTTGTGGATCTGCTGGGAGGGCGATGGGGCCTACCAAACAGCTCTCCATATCTCGGCTACCCAGTCCCCAGGAAGCACAAAAGGGCCTTTTGCTAGAGATCCATCTGCTCCATCCAGGGCCTTCTCTAGCTCATCTCCTCAATGTGCATGGGTGGGAAACACAGTTGATATTAGAGCCACACAGATCTGGGTTTGAATACCCTGGGTAGCTCATACTCAAAAGTGACCTTGACAAGGATTTCACTCTAGTCTGTTTCTATTTACTCATGTGTCAAGGAGAAATAATGATGCCTCCCTGAGCTGTTGTGAAAATTGAGGAGATAAGAGGAAATGCAAAGCTTCTAGTCCATGCTTGGCCACTGTAGCTCCTCAGTTATCAGTGGCTGTGAACACTGTAGCACAATTCTGTGGTGCACAGTCTAGCCCCAACCTCTTCCTCAGCCTCCTATCCCATTCTCCCCTCAAGCTCTGTGCTACAGCCAGGTTTGGTCTTCTCTACTACCCTAAAACTCTGAGCCTTTGCTTGGATTTTAAGCCTTTGCTTTGGTTTGACCCTTTTTTCAGAACAGCTTTTGCTTTGTAGCATTTACCTGTCTAAAAGCTGCCTTATGCTTCAGGGCTTAGCTCAAAGGACATTCTGCACATGATGCTATTGTTTTTCCCTCAGAGACCCTGTAGCTGTCTTCCCTTCCCCATGCTGCTCATCACTCTCACCTTTGGATCAAAGTGGCCACATGTACTCCAGTTTGACAGACTGAGTTCCTTGAAGGTAGATGATTGTCTGATGCACCTCACACTGCAACAAAACACCAAAGTACAGTGCTTGATATAAAGCAGTGGCTGTGGCTGAGCCACAGTATATGGTGTCACTATACTTATAAAGGACAGGTTTTCTGACAGTTGTCTAGATGGTATTTTCTTGAGAACCGGCGTCCTTCTCCCATAAAGAACAAAGGTGTCTTGGGCTTCTTCTAGCAGAATACCTAATTTTGGATCCTAAGAAGTTGGCCCATGCTCACCTACAGAGACAGATCCATAGACAGCTCTGTTGGGAAAGCTGATGGCTATGAGGAGTGCCCTTTACCCTCAAACATCTAGAATCAATAAGGCCTCGATTTCCTGTGTTGCTTTGAAACTCCAGACTCAGAGCAAGAGAGCCTAAAGACAAGGAAACACAGTGTGGCCATGAGAGCCAAACCTTTGGGATCATGAAAATCTGGGAATTAATCATTGTTTGTCCCCCTTTGAGCTTTGCCATCTTGACCATGTCACTTGAGACTTCTGTAACATGCTTCAGAGGGGTGAACAACGGAGGGCTGGGCACAGGGTGAGGTTCAAGGTAGACACTCAAAAAACATTCATTTAGGGGCTAGTGCTATTTGTTCTAAAATTATAGAGGGTACTGCAGCATACATGAGCAACTATCCCGTTTACTCCTCTGTCTACTGGGATTTCATTGGTGTATAAGGAAAA
Organism: Ctenomys sociabilis; assembly: GCA_004027165.1. Taxonomy (NCBI): domain Eukaryota; kingdom Metazoa; phylum Chordata; class Mammalia; order Rodentia; family Ctenomyidae; genus Ctenomys; species Ctenomys sociabilis. The sequence goes on along the minus strand of PVKA01018974.1, from coordinate 25,758 downwards.
GTATAACTCTCTTAGAACCAGGAAGAGCTACTCTGAGCCATATGATTGAGTGGTGATGGGAAACATTTGGAAGGGTTTTCTGACCTGTTAAATCTGCAGTGTGGATGATCTCCACAACACTTCTGTTCTACACACCATGCTTTGTTGTGTGTGGGTTTGGGGAACCAGTTTCCATTTGTTGACAGTAACCTGAATGTGCTCTCTTGTGAGCTGAACTGTTCTCTTAGCAAATTGGTCTACTGGAGGTGAGGCAGCAAGTGTTTTTGCCGAGACACATCCCTTGAAAAGCTGTTGAGAAGGCCAAGGCATTGTCAAAACTGGTGAGAAGAATGGGTGTGAGGTTGACGAGAACCACTGTCAAAAGCAGGGCTCATCTGTGGGTCAGTATGGCAATAAGAGCTTATGGATACTGGAAATCTGGTGTTTGATATACATTGCAAAATGCTGCCCCAAAATATCAACCCCCTCAAAATATTTTCCCTCACTTCAAACTCACTTATACCTACTTTGTGAGGCACTTTTACTTATTTATTTATTTTAGAAGTTCACTTCTATGTGTGTCTCTATAAAGTATGATAAAATTATAAGGAATGTTGCCTCTGAGTGTCATCCAAAGGAAAGGCAGGCTCATAGTACTACTGTGTGCTCCTGTCCATCTTATTCACTGGATCTGGTACCCTGTGACTTCTGGTTCTCTCCAAAAGTCAAAATGACCATGACAGTGAAATGTTTTGAATTAATTCAGGATGGCAAGACAGCCAGGACCATGCAAATGAAAACCCTGATGAAGGACTTCCAGAAATACTTCAGTAAGTAGCAAGAATGATGGGAAAAGGGTGTTAGAAGACAGGGGGAGTATTTTGAGGATTCATGGTACTGTCTTTTACTGTAATAAATTTTTAAACACTGTATCATCACTGTAGTTTTTTATCTCACCTAGTGTTCTGCTCAAAACAGTAAACACTGATAGTTCTTTCCCCATAGAACCCCTTCTGTCTGCAAGGGTTGGGGAGGGTTGTACACAAGCAGACAGACAAATAGAGCACAATGTGGGAGGGGTAAAGATAGATTTTACACCAGAGCGGGTGGTGGCCACCTGGTGTGTTCCTAGACAGTGAAGGAGCCAACTTCCTGCCTACTTCTTCTCTTTACCCTCTTTTAATATAGGATCTAAGAAATAAAGATAGAGAGGAGACAAGAAAAATCTTGATTATAAAATTGCTCTAAGACAAATGGCAACTTTGAGACACAGTATTACCTAAGGTTCCTGCTAACAAATGCACTCCACAACAAATGAAACAGATTCCTAAGGATCCTAAAGGTTCAATTAGCCCATAATTGGGGGTACTCTACTTTCAGCTGTATATTGAGTCCCCTCTTTTCTTTGCATAGACCTCAATCCTCAAAGAAGCTGTACTATGCAGTGGGTAGCATTTCTCTAAACTACCTCTAAACATTAAACCCGTGCAAATGATTTGCATCCCAGCCAAACCCACCAAAGGGTAACCTGACAGACTGACATAGACAAATCATTTCCCAGATCACCCTTCTTGAGGACACCCCAATACCACAAGAAAACTTAATACCCATGATACTGTGCCTCTCTCTGGAGGATTCCACTCTATTTTCTCTGTAGACTTCATAAAATATATTCAACACACCTTTCTAATAGCTTGCATTGATGTGTCTTCTATGACATAAGTCAGAAAAACCTACAATTTAGCCTATGGGTGGGGTTAGTGAAGGTTCTCATCTCCTCTTTGAGGGACCTCCTTGGACCTCATCTGGTGATACTTTGAAATTCACTATCTTCTCAAATACAGAATTTATTTGGTGACAGTGCTGGGGGGTGGGCTCAAGTCAGGGAATTCTTGGCTCCTGGCTTGATTTAATTCTCACAGCTATGACCAAGAAACAAGCTCAGACTCTCAGATGGGTAACTGATGGTGTAAAAAACAACTTGTCTTTAAGGACCAGCTCTCACAGAATCCAGAACCTAGCATGATGGGAAAATGCCTTGCAGGGGTGGCGGCAGAAATAGTCAAATTCACTTGGGACCCAGGAATTTTGTCCAAGTTAGCAGCAGTGTCTCATGGGAAAACAAAATTCCCAGGGAACTCTAGACACTTTTTCCCTATAGGATAAGGGGATTTTTTTTTCTTCTGTAAAGGCTATGCAAAGGCCCTACATCCTCCTGGGAGAGACATTTTCTCTTCTAATGATTGAGAACTGAGGATTTGATTCCTCAATGGGATGGAGGATGGCAAAAATGGCTTGCTGGGGAGTGAAGACTGCAAGACCCAAGAAACTGAGTCTGAGAATGAACTGTAATGCCTTGCAGCTCAGGACCCCTGGAGGAATTGCCTCACTAGGGAAGCTCAGCAGCAGAGAAAAGACACTGTTGCCTCCCCCTCTCTAAGAGGAGAGTTACTCAGGAAAAAACCTCACCAAAGGCCATAATGGAAACCACTATGGGAATGGCACTTTTAGCTTTTTGAAATGGTTCGGCAAGTACTATGGAAAGGAAGAAAATTGCACTGTGCCAGAATTCATGGCAGTGAAAGGTGGAAGCAGCTCTCAGTGGGCTTTCTGGCCTCTTTCCATCATAAAATGTCCTATTTTTCTATCTAGATGAAGAAAATACAGTCTTTTTCCCTTGTTTCCCTCCCTATCCTGCTGTGCTCTAGTTTCAGAAAGGCCTCCCAAGTCACCTTGGTAGCCTTCTGCTCTCTAGGCTCCTCTGTTGGTCTATTTTGTGGTAAGGCTGCATGTGTCACCCCCTTCCTGGCCAGTGCTGTTGCTTATAGGACTGCTCAAAGGTACTTCCAGTGGAGGTCACTTCCAATTGTTTTTTTTGTTTGTTTGTTTGTTTTTGTTTTTTTGTCTTTTTGAGACAGGGTCTCACTGTGTAGTTCAGGCTGGCCTTAAGCTCACTTTGTAGCTCAGGCTGGTCTCGAACTCACAACAATCCTCCTGCCTCAGCCTCCCGAGTGCTGGGATTACAGGCATGCGCCACCATGCCCGGCTTTCCAATTGTTAACTTCAGGAAAGCTCAGGCTTTACAAAATCCCTCTGAGACCTACCCTCCCTCTCTCTTCTGTGTGAATCTTACAGAGAGACAGAGGGAAGCCCAGGTACATGAAGATGAGGGCATATCCTAAAGGCCATATCACCAGACTGCACTGGCATTTCTAAGCATTTTCATGCACACTTGCTGACTGCAAAGCAAAGTACTGAGCTCAAGTATGGAATGCAGAGATCAATTCTTCTTTCCTGATGTTCAGGTTGAACTTCTGTATAGGATACTTTCACTAGAAGAACTACAAGGTAGACAGAAAATTTTTCTGAAAAGGTGTGATTACTTACAAAGTAATAGGACTCCTTGTTTGTTTGGGATTGGTTTAAAAAAAGTGCTAACTTCAGAGGTGAAACACCTGAGTTCACCTCACAGACTACCTATGTAGCCATCTGGTGCTCATTTTCTCCATTAGTAAAACGACAATCAACTTTTAGTCACAGACATGTTGAAGAGGAAATGAGGCAAGGAATTGGTGGGAAGTAGTGGCTAGCTCATCTTCATCAAGCCTGCCATGCACAGTGGGAGCTGGGGAGTCTGCCTTCTGAGTTGGCTGCTATTATCATTTGAGGGTGATGTTCTCAGCAATCTAGCAGCTTTCTAGAAGGATAGAGACTATGGGTCGTAGTAGTCATCAAGGTCTACCAGAGCTCCACAGGTTCTGAACACAGCAGGTTTCTGTAAGAAAAAGGAGAGAGGCTCTCAAGGGGCCTGCTTTTAAGCAAGGTATTTCCTTGATGGTGCAGATGGAGATTCCTTTGCTTAGACATAGTCTCAGTGTCATGACATCTCCTGTATAAAATACCATCTATGGAAATGTCTAGTAAGACCCTGTGAGCCTCTATTTTTCTGTTAACTGGGGCTGTTTGAGAGCTTAGGGAGGTCTGAGTTGCTTGCAATTCTGTTCCATTCATGTTCAGTTCCAGTTGTGATTCTGCTTCTGGGAATGTAAGTGTGATGATATAAGCTTGCCCTGTAGCAATCTGAGCATGATACAAGGAACACTACTGACCCCTTATTGGGCTTCACTCTTCCCCTGAAAGAGGTGATATTATCATCTTTATTTTACTGAGAAGGAAACTGAGGCACAAAAAGATGCAGGCACAAAAAGGTGTGGTGGCACAGCCTGCATACAAACTCAAGGGGCAGGAATCAGAATTCATGTTCTGCTTTATCAGAAGGGATGTTAGGAGGCAAGCCTTCCAGAATGTCCTTGTCCAATAGAAGGAATGAGAATGCTAATTGCCCAGGCTGGAGCCCTTCTCTGAGTGCTTCCAACTGGCTTAAAAACAATAATTCTGAAAGAGACATAGTATATTGAGTGATGTCCCTCCACTCCCACCCCAAAAGATGTCTTCCCAGAACATATGAATGTGATCATATTTGGAAACATTGTTTTTTCTGATTCAGTTAAGAATCTTGAAATGAGACTATCCTGGATTTAAGGTGACCAGGATGGACCCTAAATCTAATGACCAGTGTCTTTAGAAAAGAAGAGAAAACATAAAGAAGAGAAGCACTGTACAATGATGGCAAAAATGGTAGCGATGTGATTGCAAAGCAAAATAAGCCAAGGATTGCTGCTCAGTTACTCCAAACCAGAAGAAAGCCATGAATACATTCTACTCCAGTGTCTTCAGAGGCACTGTGACCCTGCTAACACTGATTTGGAACTTCTGACCTTTGTAATATTGGAGAATAAATTTCAGCTGTTTTAAGCTGTCCAGTATGGCAATCCTGGGAAACTAACATGGGATAGTGATCCCTAGGAGGAATCTTGAGGCACCATTTCTCCTCAGAAGCATCGATGGTCAAGGTTAACAGTAGAAAAATATTAATACCATCAGCCCTTAGGAGTATCAGGGGGAGCAGGAGAGGGGCAAAGTGGCTCCTTCCAGGCGTGCTCACCGTCTTTACTCAGAAACCTCATCTTCTTTACTCAGAAAATTCTAACCCAGTGCTCAGAAGCCACAGGAGTGGCAGAAACATCTGCCTGCTGAGTGCTCACAAGGGGCCTTGGTTCCCAGTGGTATCCAGGAAACCCAAGAGTGGCCAGTTATAATGGCCCTCAGGAAGGCGCCTGCATTTCAGTTAATTTACCCTTCAGCTCACTTGAACTACTTTTCAATCCAGTGGTGGTGAATTTTGTTTTATGCCTGATGAAATGTGATGGAGAGGAAGTAAAGGTTGGAGGAAGTATTTGTTTCTGAGCATTTTGTGTCATTGCCACTGACATATCTCTTGCCTGGAGTCATATTTGAAACAAGGGTCTTTGATTGATCCTCTCAAGACCTTAGGGCAACAAAGGAGTGTTTGGTCCCCTACTAAATTCAGTGTTCTTTCCCAGATTCTATGCTTCATATGCAAAAGCTGAGCTGTTGGGATCTGTGATGTGGCTAGGAATGAGGAACAGATAGCTATTTGAAGGCCAGAAATCAGGGCTCAACTCCAGCTTTTCATCCTGAAAGCTTATACAAGATCTATGAGGCTCCACACTCTTACTTCACATTTGAGAAAACAGGTCTAGAAGGAGGCAGGGACCTGTCCATGGCAGCTCATTCTGCTCACTGCCAAGCTGCCATTGAAAAGCAGGATTCTTTCTGACTTATGTTGCTGCACAGGTTTATTTCCCCTTCTTGGCCTTTATGAGATGCCAGGAGCTGGACAGGCCTACTGAATTCTTTTTCCAGCTGCAAGTCTTCTGTCCTTTCTTGGACCCTTCGACCTAAGATCTAGTGTCCTGTAGCTCCTGAGACACTGATCACATTCCACATTGTTATCTTTACTAGTCCACAAGGGTGAAGGTCAAGGCCTGAGGCTGAAAGGAGTCAGTATTCTACTTCCTTCTTCTAGGGCCCAGATAGTGACTGACAAAGGAAGGAACTTAGCATATATTTATCAAATGAATGAATGAATGAATGAATGAATGAATGAATGAATGAATATGGATTTCTAACACTAAAAATTCTTCTTTGTAAATGTAGGTACTAAGAGGAAATTAAAATGGATTCATTTTGTGTTAAATTACATTAGCAGTACATTAGAATTTCAGATTTTAGGAGAGAAGAAATTATAGACAAATTCAGACATTTCCATTCTTCAATGCTGTCTAACCACCAAATATTGAAAGGAGAAACAGTACCCTAAAGTTGTCATTCTGTTTTCTTGTTCTCTTTTGCTGTTTGAAGAGCTGTGAAATTACCCATGCTTTGAAATACACTTTCCACAATATCAAGTATCTTACACAGATATACATAGTTCATTCTTAACTTCTATTTTTCTTCTTTCTGCTGTTCTCTCACATTGGATAATGCACCTTGTCCTCATATTTGAAAAGCAAAGGTTATTAAATGCAGATGCCCCCAGCCCCACATGGCTAGCTAGTAGCATCATGGGTGCTCAGCTAGCTTTGCTGAGTGAAGCCTGAGCAGGGCCCAGAGATGAACTGGTTGGTTTGGATTTAGAGGAGCTCTTAGTATGGCTTTGGGGCAAGACAAGCCAGTGACTATAGAGATAGCCCTCATGCAAGGGCTTCTCTTACATAGGGACAGCATATGAGAGGCTCTCATTCCAGAAAGTTCCTCTGGGGCAGAGTCCTTAGGAGCCACTCAAGAGCTTATACCCCGAGTCTCTGGTAAAGCATTGGAGAAGTGGTGCGGAGCAGTGCAGCAGAAGTGGTTAGGCAGATGGGCCCCAGAGCCCTATGACCAGGCTTTTTCCACTGCCACATTTCATAGCCAAAAGAAAGTAGCCAAGAGGTTCAGTCCCATCTGTTTTAAGCTGAAAACAGCAGTGTCTTGCCAGGTAGGAGACAGATCTCTATACAGTGGGACAGACCCTGACCACAGACAGACACCCTCTGTGTGTGCCTTATGGTGTGGGCCATGTGGAGTGGTACTTGATGCCATCATGGTGGAGTAACAGCAGCTTCCAACTGAGTATTTTTTCTGTGGCAAGAATAGTATTGCCTCCCTCTAACTCTTGAGGAAGCCACATCTCTGAGAAGTGAGGTAACCTGCTCAGGATCCCACAGTCACATTCCAGATCTTTTGATGGAGAGGATCCAGTGAAGTGACAGTGGCCACAATAGCCAGGTCACCAACAGTTCCATTCTCAGTCCTGCCTCTTCCAAGCTGTTCAGAAAAGCAGAATTGATCCACTACCCTGTTGATCTTGCCATGGCCAAAGGGAAGATTTTCTTAAGAAGGGATGCTCCATGGGCTGTCAGTGAACTATGTAGATCATTGGCCAGTGGGATATCATGGCTGGGACTATAAATTGTTTCTTTAAAGGAAGGAAAACATTATACTTTGTAAACCCTCAGTGTCATATTGACTGAAACAGGGCAAGAACCACATTCTTCCCTTTACACTAGCCTTCCTGAGGACAAGGATTCAGAAGTATTTTCTAGGCCACAGGAGATCTTGAGGAGTGGGATCTGAAAGAGGAAGAGAGGAATCACGCAGCCCTAGGTGAGGACAATGACTTTTGTTTCAAATGTCAATGAGGAATTGGTGTGGGTGATGTACACACATACACTTCAAGATCCATGGTTGTGTGTGTATCATTGACATTTGGAATGTACCTTCTGGAATTGATAGGATTTGTGTGTTATTTAAGGTGGAGTTCCCTCTAAGAGATAGATCAGTGCAGGTTGAAAGTAAGTGAGGGGGCAGGGAGATGGCTCAGAGTAATAAGCGCTTCCCTGGCAAGTGCATCCCTTCTTAAGAAAACCTTCCCTTTGGCCATGGCAAGATCAACAGGGTAGTGGCTCAGTTCTGCTTTTCTGAACAGCTTGGAAGAGGCAGGACTGAGAATGGAACTGTTGGTGACCTGGCTATTGTGGCCACTGAGTTCAATCCCTGGTTCTGCCAAAAAAAAAAAAAAAAAGTGAAAAGAAAGTAAGTGGGGAAGGCCTAGCAGGAGGGATGCTATACTGTCATCCCTGTGGGAGAAACTTAGCCTCCTCCTCTGCAGAGAGGAAGGAATTGGCCCCTTGCCCTCCTTTCCCGCCACAGTAAGGCCCTACTGCCATTGGCCCTTGCCTACTACTTTCCCAGTGTATTGTGCTGAAGAGACTACTTCACTCTTCTTGGTGCTGCAGCCTCTTTAGGCAAATGCACCAGTCTTTTCCTGTCATTCCTAGGAATCCTAAGGCATTGCTGTGGGTGATGTCCAAACACACACGTCAAGATTCATGGTTGTGTGTGCTCTTTCCAGCATCACATGTGTCAGGGAGACAGGAAGACTTGGTCCTGAAACTGACACTATTTTCTTTCTTTCAAATGCAGAGAAGAGCACTGGTTGCTTTGTCTTCAGTAGGCTGCAAGGAGGTATCTCACCCAACCTAGAATCAGTAGGGTGAAGGTCATGGTAACTACTATATCTGGAACAGGAATTCAAATTAGATGTGATTGCTAATCCTGGTTTGCCAAATTCATTAGATTAGAAAATTCTTATATTAGTAAAGCACACTGCTGGGTGTGTCTGGGTTGATCATGGGCGTATCACCTTGGGCACTATAGTGGTCCCTTGACCCTTCCTGTCTGTTCCCCTGTGCTGTTTCTGGACTGTCATGAACTGAGCAAATTTCTGTCATGAGGTTTTTTACCTTGGACCCTCAAAACTATGGACTAAGGGGACATGGAAATAGCTCATGGCACAAGCACCTGTCTGGCAAGCACAAGATCCTGAGTTGGATTTCCAGTATAGAGAAAAGAAAAAGAATATGGACTGAATCTCCTAAAATCATCAGCAAAAGTAAACCTTTCATCTTTTAGGTTGTGAGCATCCAGTATTGCACCTCAGCAACAGGAAAGGTAACTGATACAAATGTTTTCAAGAATATCTCTAGGAGTATGCTGTTCACTGCTTCCTAAAGCAACTTGTGCCAATTTCACATAGTGCCTACCATTTGGCAAGTTTTCCTGTGCTGAGCTGAAATTTATCTCCCTGAATTATCGACCCATATATAGATAAACTAAATTCTTGGCTTTACCCTCTGTAACAGTCACCATGGACTCCTCAGCTTCTCTTCTCCCAATGTATCCTTTGTTTGTCTCTGGTTGCAACTCTAAAATACTTCTCTATCCTGTTCTTCCTCTGCTTCTTCCAGTTTCTCCACATTCCATAACCCAAGTGGCATAAATTGGAATTTTCAAAGAGAGGTAAATGTTTAAGTACATCTCCCTTTAGATTCACATCTAGGCTTCCCTCTAATACTTGGCAAATGTGCTTCCATTTCCCTGTGTTTTTCTCTCACCTGGTTGGGCTCTATTTCTGAAATATATTTCAGTTTAACAATAACCCACAACCGTCGGACCAACTACTGAAATATATTTCATATACAGCTTTACTTTTCCTTTTTATCTCAGTAGACTCAGCATCTACTTCCAATGCTTGTTGTAATGCAAAGTATGATCAGCAAATATAGTGAACAGTTAAACTTTAAAAAACATTATCACAGTAAGAGACACACTGCCATGAATCTCCCTCAGAATCCTCCCCCTCACATTGAACACACTTATCCCTTAATTCTGGCCATTTTCTGAAGCAGTTCTGGAAGTCTTTTTTCATGAGTGTCTTCTATTGCACTGTCCTAGCTGCCTCAATGTCCTCAACTGATTTAAAAAGTTTCACTGCATAGTCATTTTCACATTGGGAGGTGCCATAGCCAGCAAATGATGCACATGAGCACACTCTGTCACGTTTTCATGAGTCTGTCTTTCCACTGGGTGAACTTAATAGCAGTATTTACTGTATTTTTTAAATTTACAATTAGTAAATACAAAAGATTTCTAGAACTGCTTCAGAAAGTAGCAAGGATGCTATTTTGCCAAGTGCTGGGACCAGTGTTCGATCCCCAGTCCTGCATGGCATGCTGGCCCTGCCTCCTGGGCACACTGAGCCAGCAACTGAGTCCAGGTGTGGTAGCATATGCCTATAATCCCAGCACTGAGACCCTATACCTAATACATAATTGAAAAAAAACATAGCAAGGATGATGGGATAAGCGTTTCAAGGGAGAGGGTATATTCTGAGAGGGACTGATGACTGTTTGTTTTACTCTCATACAAACTTCATTTCTTTTTAGTAGGAGGATTCAATCTCAGGACCTTGCACTTGCCAGGAAGTCACTGTGCCACTGAGCTATGCCTCTGGCCCCTTCTAATACAGATCTTAAATTTAAATACTCACTGTAGTTCAATTACCTCTTATAAGTACCACAAAGTTATTGACCTTAAGCAATGCATTTTATTCTCCTACATTTCTGGAAGTCACAAGTCCAAAGGGAGTCTCACTGGGCTAAAAGCAAGGTTCACCAAGACTGGTTCCTTTGGAGTTTCCAGAGAAGAATCCATTTCCTTGCCTGTTGTAGTTTCTTGAGGCCTCCTGCACCCTTGGACTTGTGGGCCTCTCCTCTAACCTAAGGCCGACAATGTGATTCTTATCTTCTGATTTCAGTTCCCCTCACCCCTGGTGCCCCTCTCTGACAGTTTTTCCATCATAACATCGCCTGGTTTTACTTCTGACCCTCCTCTTTCCTCCTGTTTTACTTACAAGGACCCTTGCAATTATACTCAGTTCATTGAACTAATCTTGAACGAGCCTTTGACCCCAAATCCTTAATTGAGTCACATCTACAAAAGTCCCTATTTCCATGTAAATTCACATAGTCATAGGTTTCAAGCATGAAGACACATGCGTCTTTAGCAAGGATGCTAGTTCTGCCTACCTCAGACTTACTTTGCTAACAGCACTATGACACTAGCAAAACAAGCTTCATTGGCCATAGATAGACTCAGCAGGGGGCTGTGCCACTTTGTACGCACCCATACCCCCAGCCTGCACCACAGTGGGGTGATGCACTACCTGGGGGAAGGAGGTGCAGAGCAAGCCCGTTTAGGAGAGACTCAGCCCCTCGTGTGGTATTTGAAGCAGCTCATTTCCAGAAACTTTCCTTCCAAGTCCATAAAGGGCCTAGCAGGAGTCAGAGTTCTGTGACTGACTGGTAGATTAGGTAGATAGGTCAATGCTCCCCTTTGTAGGATCTTCCATCCAGAATCTATCAATATGTCTCCTTTCTCTTCAGTAATAGCTGGTGGTGCCCCTGAGTGTATGGATTTAGCCCCAGGGACCTTGCCCAGCTGAGCAACACCTTCCCCACCATCTGACCTCACTTGCTAGCTTAGGTTCACTTCCTGCTGCCCTCATATACAGCCTTGCCCTCCAGCTCTGCTGCCTGAGCAGGAATAACAGCAGCAGACACACAAGGATAGCTGCCTAGGCTCAGGCCCTGCTCTGAGGGCTTATGCATGTGAACTCAATCCTATACAGCACTCTATAAGTGGGTTGCCATTACTATCACCATTTACAGCTAAGGAAGCAGCCCTGGAGCAGACAATAATGGACACATGGCTAGTAAGTGGCCATAAGACCCAGGACTCCAACTTAAATACTTTGGGTTCACTCCATGATTTTAGCCATTTTAATAGGCCTTCTCTCAAAATGTCCTGTGCTGCTGTTCTGTGTCCTGTGTACCTTTGTCATGATGCTCCTAACCTTTGGTAAGCCAGTTTTTCCATCAAGCCACATTCAACTATTGCTCAACTATCTCCTGCCTTCCTTACTATACTCCTTCCCACCCCAACCAACTGTGCTGTTCTTTCCTCTGGTTTCTGCAGTCATGGTACCACTGGGTCATTCTGCACTGCAGTGAACACTTTCCCCATATCCAGGCCTCTGAGAACCAGCCCAGGGATCCCATGAATGTTAGGCTTTGCATCTCAGGACCCCATGCCATGCTGGGCTAGCTCAGTCTAGACCCTTTAGGAGAGAAAATAGCTGATACTCAGCCAAGGTGCTCAACTTCCACCTGACAGGGAACTGTCTAGATTAGAGCCCCTTCACCTTTGGGAAGTTATGGAACCTCGCTAGATCTCCATGGAAGCCAGAGAATCTTTTCCTTGGGGAACAATAATCTCACAGATGCATCCCTCCTGTAGTTACCTGGAACTCCTCCTAAAGCTCTCCTTGGGGAAAGAATTCTGCCATTTTCATAGCCTATCTGGGAAGCAGTCATTTCAGGGAGCTTTATTTTATTGGACCCTTCCAATCACATGAGCAGCAGAACTTTCCTTTCCTGTCCCAAGTCAGAGCTGGTGGCAGACATGGTGAGCATTGGCATCCTGGGCCTCTGATCTCTAAATGCTTACTTGCTTGCCTCAGAACCCATCTTATAAGCTCTGAAGCTGTAGCCATGGACCTGGCCTATGAGGGAATGGCTACAACAGGATAGCAGTGACCCTTAAGTTATCTCCATAGGACCCTGGGAAAAAGCTGGGAGGTCACTCTGGATGTAGGCCAGGATGCTGTGGACCCTGTGCCTGAGGTTCCTCTACCAAGAGTAGAGTAGCTAGGGGATGGGCCGGAAGCAAGCCTGTAGTCATGGTACCACTGGCTCATTCTACACTGCAGTGAACACTTTCCTCATATCAGAGCAGAAGGGCCCAGATGCTGAGTGGAAGCAGATAGTGGTCAGAGTGGGATTTCCTGAGGTTCCTATAAAGTCAGGGAGGAGGTCTTGAAGCCAGGCAGAGCCTGGGGCCTCAATGTTCAGTAGCTCTGTTCCCAGAGTCAAGAAGAATGAGGTTGGGTCTGGCTCTGCTAGCTTTGTGGGTGACTCTGGGTCCTCCGTCTTCTCATTGTGCTATGAATGTCTGTCTGTCCACTAACTAGGCCATCTGCAAGGGCTTCTCCCTAGATGTAACAGCTTCAATTCTAGGATATCCATCTTTACTCCAGTCACTGGTGTAGGACAGTCCTAATTTCTTGAGACACCATGAATTTTATTTGTAGCAGAGAAAGTTCTTGCTTCACTACCAATTCAACATACCATCACTGAGGCCATCTGGATACCAGGCACTGGGCTGGTTACCAAGGCACCAGTAAGTGACCAACCTGTCCCTCTTTATAGTGAGCTTCCCATTAAATGGGAAGAACTGGCATGGTAAAGCGAGCATAGAGATGCTGCATGCATCCCTGGGCTCTTAGGGTTATCTCCCAGAGCAGATGATCTCCCCAGGAGCTAGACATCCCTAATAGGAGCATGGAACTGGCCTGTACATCTAAAGAAAAGGGGTATGGACAAGCACCACAAAGAGATTGGGAGAGGAAAGAGCCAGGCAGACACCATTTCTTCTGGACACTCTCAAGCCAAGGGGCTTCAGTGAGAGATAGCCCTGAAACAATGTGCCTGGTAAGGCCATGGTTGAGGTAGAGTGATTCCTGTACCTGGCTGGTGCCTCACCAGATACTCCACAAATGTTACAACTCTTATAGTTCCATTTTGCAGCAATGAAGGCCTACCAGGGTTTGCAATTACTTGTTTAAAATCATAGAAGAGCTTAATGGCTAAACTCAGATTCTTACCTAGATGGGCCTTACTTCCAACTCAACACACTTTTCTTCATACCACTTGACTTCATATTTTGGATGGTTCTATTCTTTAAAAAAATTCTTGTTTAAACTAAATACTTTGCAGCATCATTATTTTTTTTATATTTTTATTTATTTTTAATTTTTATTTTATTGAAGTACAAATATCAATGAGACAGTTTTAAGATACCTTGACAAGATGGATTTAATAAATTAATACATTTCAAACTGTTTTCATAAGGTTTTGGTATCATAGAAGGTGGATATATGATATTATACTTACGGACATTATTATAGCATATGTCTCTTATCAGTATATTAAGAGAGTGTAGCTGTTTGCGTATCTTATTTTTTATACCCGAATTACATCAAAGATTCAATAATTAATACTTTCTACCTTGTTATTTTCCTAGTGGTTGTCCATAGTTCCAGAAGCAGACATAATATCCTGTCCAACCACCATTAGTGCAAATCTTGCCTCTCATAGCACACTGAAAGGGCAATAATAGAAACAATACCTTTTACAATACCACTGTGGAAAATGAAATACCTTGGGATTCACTTAACCAAGGAAGTCAAAGATCTTTTCATGGAAAATTACAACACCCTAAGAAAAGAGATTATAGAGGATTTCAGAAAATGGAAAGATATTCCATGCCCCTGGATAGGAAGAACCAACATCGTGAAGATGGCCATACTCCCAAAAATTGCTGTACAGATTTAATGCAATCCCTATCAAACCGCCACCAACATACCTCCCAGACATAGAGAAATTGTTCCTAAAATTTATTTGGAACACAAACAACCTAGAATAGCAAAGGCAATCTTGGCCAATAAAGACCAGGCAGGAGGCACCACAATTCCTGATTCGAAATTATAATACATAGCCACTGTGATAAAATCAACATGGTATTGGCAACAAAATAGACCTGAGGATCAGTGGAATAGATTAGAAGATGCAGAGGCATCTACGAAAACACTCAGCCATCTTATCTTCAACAAAGGGGCTACACAAGCTCACTGGAAGAAAGATAGCCTCTTTAACAAATGGTGCTGGAAAACATGGCTTTCTACATGTCGAAAACTAAAACTTGACCCAGCTCTATCACCATTCACTAAGTTAAACTCAAAATGGATTAAAGATCTAAACATTAAAACAGAAACACTCAATCTCCTGGAAGAGAAAGTAGGAGGAACTCTTGAGGACATAGGTGTAGGTAAAGAGTTCATGGACAAACATATATTTGCATGGGAAGCACTTGAAAGAATCAATGACTGGGATCAACTCTTCTTACGGAGCTTCTGCATATCTAAAGAAATTGTCAACAGAGTGAAAAGACAACCCACAAATTTTGAAAAAATCCTAACAAGCAATCAGACAGAGGACTGCTGTCTAGAATATATAAAGAACTAAGATATAACAGGGCCCTCAAATTTAAAGACCCAATTCAGAAATGGGCATCTGAGATGAAGACACAGTTCTCAGAGGACAAAATTAAAGAAGCAAATAAATATGTGAAAAAATGCTCCACATCTCTAGTCATCCATGAAATGCAAATAAAAACAACACTGAGATGCCATCTCACTCCAGAAAGAATGGCTATCATAAGGAAATCAACCAACAACAAATGTTGGAGAGGTTGTGGGGAAAAGGGAACACTTCTCCACTGCTGGTGGGAATGTAGACTGGTACAACCATTGTGGAGGTCAGTGTGGAGACTCCTCAAAAGAGTAGGACTAGAAATC
>PVKA01018974.1:0-10399 GCA_004027165.1 Ctenomys sociabilis | reverse complement strand
GTAGCAAAATCTTGGAAACAACCAAGATGTCCATCACATGAGGAATGGTTGAAAAAGATGTATTTCTATACAATGGAGTATTACTCAGCTATTAAGAATGATAAGTTTGAAGCGTTTATACTGAAGTGGATTCCACTTGAATATATACTCATAAGTGAAATAAACCAGACACACATGTGTAAATATCATATAGTCTTCCTAGTATAACAAGAGAAAAGCAGAAATAAAAAAGGAAACATACAACAACTAAAATCAGTTGAGTCAGATAAGGCAAAGTGAATGGCATATGCTGCAGGATACTAATCAGCTTTTTTTCTGGATGGCTAACAACCTAAGTTCACAAGTCAGAGTTGGAGAAATAGAAGAGCCACAAGGCCAGCCAACATTTTGGCCCTACTCTTTCAAGGTCAGCGAAGACTCAGGATATAGGAGAACCTGTACTGCAACATCATGAAACTCAGGTGAGCTCCAAATTTTCTGAACAAAGAGATTATGGAGCCACAGAGGAAAGAGACTGAAGTTCTATAGTGTGCCTGGGGAGAGTCACATGAAGAGAAAACTTTCTCTCAAGCTCTCACAGAGAGCAAACTGGTCAAGCATTGGCCGTGACTCATCCACATGGATGATACAGACAAAGGATCTACAGAATAATGTACAGGACTACAAGATAAACCCTGAGAGGACTTCACTGACCACATAAGAAATGTAAAGTTCATGTGTTGGTATATAAGTCTTGATCTATCTAGGTCTTAACCATCCAGCAGAAAAGTATAAAAATGAAGTATACATCGTGGGGGTATAATATTAAGCTGACCTGTAAATGGCTATGGTCAACAACTTCTTTGAATAACTCACTATTGTTGTGGAATGCTGGACTGTGTTGGACTATGGTGTCGAGTTCAAGCACCTAAGGTAGTTGAATGACAATGGAGTGCCCACCTTTGACAGGTGTAGTCAAAGGAAGGGGTATAGAAAGAAAAAAATCATGATGTATGAGTAAACACAGTACAGTTGGGATAGATAACGCTGTGCTTCTACATAATCCTATGAGAGTCAAGATCTGCACTAATGGTGGTTGTACAGGATATTATGTCGGCATCTAGTACTATGCTCATCAACTAGGAAAATAATTATTGAATTTTTGATATAATTCATGTATAAAAAATAAGATAAGTAAGCAACCGCACTGATAAGAGACATCTGCTAAAATAATATCTGTAAATATAGTATCATGTATGCCCCTTGTACGATACCAAAACATTATGAAAACAGTTTGCAATGTATTAATTTATCGAATCTGCCTTGTTAAGGTGTCTTGAAACTGTCTGATTGACATTTGTTGTTCAATAAAATAAAAAATAAAAGGAAATATTTAAAAAAAGAACAGTATGAAGCACTTTTACCTAATTAGCATTTATATAATGCAATGCTGAATAATTGCAAAAATACATTATTTTAACATTTATACACAATATATACCAAGATACCAACTGCAGCAACATAAGTCAAGAGTCAATAAATTTCCAAATCTTGAAATCTTATGGATACTCTATCAAGTGTGGTAATAGACACACACACACACACACAGATATATATATATATATATATATATATATATATATATATATATATATATATATGAAATAACTTTAAAATAAGTCACAAATACAAAATATTTCAGGTAAAATAAAGTGATAGTACAACATAGCAAATTGTGTTGTTTTATCCAGTGTCTTTAAGCTAGTTCTGTTTTAAATCATTCTGACCCTTCTTAGATGAAGACAGTGTATCAGCCTGAATGCCACTGTCATCCTCAAAGCCATGGGCTGCAATCCCCTGCTCTGTCTGTGTTCTTGGTGCAATGTACATTCTGAAGCTGTAGGCCTTCTTTTCCTCCAACTCCAGGATATTAGCCCCCTAGTATTCAAGAATGGCAGCAAAGAAAACCAGGTTTGAAGTGCAGGTGCTAAGCAACATTTCTCCATCAAGAGGCAGTCACAAGCTCCCTGGGATTGCTGCTTAGTGCTAATGTAACAAAAAGTTCACTTCCTGTGCATACAGACACTCCCATGGTTTCTTCACCCAAACACAGCAAGAATTAAACTGAAGAATTTGGCTCTGTTTTGCCAAGCTCAATAGTTGTATTGGTCTGAGGCTGTTAAGAAATGAGGCACCATGCCTTATTCCTGCACACTATGTCCTGTTGCCACTGTCTGATGTTGGTCAACTTTCATGGTTCCTTGGATATTATGATGGCACCTGCAGTTTTTGGAACTTTATCTGGACTTAGCATAGAAATTTGCATGTTATGAAGCAAGTCATTTTAGTGACAGTATCAAAATGCAATGACCCTATATCCCTAGAATGGCAAACCCCAGTTAATGTGGATGAAATGTAGACCAAGAGCTACTATAAACTGTTGGAGTGGAAAATGGCACAAGCACTTAGAAAAATTTTCAATTTATTATGGAAGTAGACCAAGCCATAGCTCTTCTAAGTATTTCTTGATAAAAATTAGAATAAAACTATACACATAAAAATGTGCACCTGAATTTTTATAGCACTTTTAGTCATAATATTCAAAACAGAAAATAGTTCAGGTGTTCATTAACAGAAAAATGGGTAAATAAACCACAGTGTGTTCATACAAAGACATATTCTTTAGCAATAAAATAGAAACATACTAGCATAATTCGATTGCACAGGCAATGAACTGAATGAAAAGTCCATACAGAAGAATACATGCTATATATGTAGATGTACCTGAAGTTCTAGTAAGTGGATAGTTTTTTTTTTGCCTCCAAGGTGAACAAGACAATATTGGTTGTGAAGGAATACCTGTGAAATTTCTGAATATGAGTGTGATCTTCTTTACAGAATTGTGCATTTAACATGGGCACAGTTAAGGCTGATGAGATAGCTCAGCAGATTAAATGCCAGTTTAGGCAAATACAGGGACTAGGGTTCAATCCCTGGCACTACATGCTGTGCAAGCCCTGCCCTGGGCACACTGCTAGCACACTCCTATAATCTCAGCACTGGGGATGCTGAAAACAGGACTATCAGTTGGGTCACTACAGGATCAAGCTGTGTAGTGAGGCCCTGTAAAAAGTACAAAAAAATCAACCAAACAAACCAAAAAGTGCATTTAAAAATTATACAAATTTTACTTAAAAAAACAAATGTGCATAAGTAATAATCAGGTAGTTTGGAAAATGGGGAAATATAGATAAACTAGAATGGTAATAGGTAGTTGTTTGAATTCAGTGACTTAGTACCTGGGTTTCATTAAAATGTGTTGCTTAAATTCAGCAAAATAATCCAATATAGTCCAGTAGACCATAATCATAGTAGTTATCTATAGGAGTGCCAATGTCAGAAATTGTTGACTTGAGCCTTTTACAGCTCAACATATTAATATGGCTGAATTCATGCAACTACAATATTTAAATGGCAATGGGATACTCATCTCTGACAAAAACAAGTACAAATGAAGGACCATTTTGTATCTGTGTATACAAAATAGGATAGATACACAGCTACTTTCTCTTAATTCAATGAGAAGAAACATTTGTATTAATAGTGTTTGGACAGGATATCATGTCTGCATCTTGTACTATGAATAACCACTACAAAGACAACAATATGTGATGATTTAATTATTGAAACTGTCCTATTAATCGGTTTTGAAACTCTCATTACTATTTGTTTCTCAATAAAATTAATAGAAAATGTGTTGCTTATATTTAATTTTTTTGTAATAAAATATAATAGTATCCTTGTGTAAGAATTTTCAATATACTAGCAGTCTCCATTAAGTAAACAAAAAGGCATGTAGGGTAATGCTTATATGACTTAGTAGAATGTACTTCAAAATTTATTAAACACACACACATACACTCATAAAAATAACAAAAATGATTTACTTCAACATGTTAACGTGGTTAGTTCCAGGTAGCAAAATTATGGGTGAATTTACTCTCTATATGTTTTTATGCCTCCTCAAGATATATAATTAGCAATGTGCATTTCTTTTATAATCACCAAAAGTAAACCATATAAAAATGTTAAGTATGATTTTCATTGAATGTCTCTTGTATTGTTACTATGGTTTCAGAAATTCAACAGACTACCACATCTCACTCTGAGGAAAAGCAATTCTGCTAATTGTATTCTTTGTTAGAAAAAAAAAATAAAACTTTTGCCAAGGGAAAAAATAAAATAAAATAAAATAATATCTGTAAATATAATATCATGTATGCACCTTGTACAATACCAAAACATTATGAAAACAGTTTGCAGTGTATTAATTTATCGAATCTGTCTTGTTAAGGTGTCTTGAAACTGTCTGATTGATATTTGTGCTTCAATAAAATAAATAAAATAAAAAATAAATATCAGGAATGTAGCCCAGTAGCAAAGGTCCTGGGTTCAATCCCTAATACTCCTAGTTCTAAAAAGAAAACCCCCCAAAACGTGTTCTACTTCATCGTGCGGTGTACTCTGTAGAGCAAGGGTAAAGCCAAGGCTGTGGTTTCTCTACAGATAAGGATTGCTTTTAGAAGGCTGGAAGTCATTGAGCTGGATGGCTTCCAGGGTTCTATCCATCCCTACCACCCCATGTCTGTGTTCAGATGTGTACACATGTGTGTATTTAAGAATGGAGACTGCTGTATTTTGGTATGTTTCTGTATTCCTTGTGTGCTGAGGATGTGCTATGTTGCCTTTCCTGAATACCTGACTAGCAATGTCACCTTCCTACTCTATGGTCATTATCACATTATCTTATATTTTGTCTTCATGCCACTTATGATACTGTTATTAATAATATTTTATTGTAGTGAAATAATAGTATGCATTTATTATGTACTTGTTGGATTCTCCATTTCCTCTCTTCCGCAACTAGAATGTCTGTTCTCAGAAAGCAGGGACTATATTGGTCTTTCCTGTCCTAATGATCAGTGCAGTAGTTAGCTCACAGTGGACATAGAGTAAGTATTAATTGGTTCCATAAGTGGATGGGTCAAGTATGCCTCTATGTGTTTGGGGAGTGTGGGTGTACTGGATAAAAAGAGGGGTTAGAAAAAAAGAGGGGTCAGGGTATGGTTCTGAATCTTGAAAACCTAAATTTGGTCTTTGCTTGAATCTTGAGGCAATCTCCACTCCTGATTGCTGCCTTGGTTTCCCCAGGAAGGCTCCATTGGGTGTCCAAAGTGGCAAGCAGGTACAGCAGTCAGTCTAGATGAGGGCCACTCATCCCTTCTACAAAGCAGGGCATCTTCTATTAGACTTTTTGTCTGCTCTGAATGAACCATTCTCAATGTCTTTGCTCAGTGTAGGGTCACTGTGACTTGTGTGGAGTGAGGAAATGGAAAGAAAAGTGCCCTCTGGCATGCTATTTCAGTTGCTTGGCCTCACACTTAGCATGTTTAACACCAGCTACCAGGCCATTGTCCCAGGCAGGTGGCCTGCCTAGCTTCCACACCACTTAAACTGGACTGTCTCACTAGCCAGCATGCACTGAGCTAAGTGCTCATGAGCTGAGATCCTGTTATAACACAAATGCAATACGAGCTCCTGGTTTGTCATTCTTATCCACTCAGATCAGAGTTGTCCTTACAAATAACTGGGCAAACTGATGGATACATGCAGGGGCCTAGGGGAGGAACTGGAGACAAACTCCCTTTCTATACATCCTGCTGGTGGCCGTGCAAGTGGTAGGAGAATACAGTCTTCCCAGAGTTCACCTATAGGTGGGTCAGTGAGGCAGTGGTTGCTATATGGGCTCGTGGTTACAAATTCAATGTGTCCTGATGTTTGGCCTTCCCCAGAATGCATTCATCATATTGGTGTTGGATAAGGCATGATGAGAGTGGAAAGAGGGGGAAGATGGGAGAAAGGGGAGAGATTGAATGACTGGCATTTCCAGTCCTGGCCCCAAAAGCACAGGCCAGCTCTGTGAAGTGAATCCCCTTCACCTTCTCAAACCTACATTTCCTCAAGATGAATGATGAAAATAAGGCCTGTGCTAAGGGATATTTTCAAGGATAGATTCCAGGGTATGGGATGCACCTGTCCCAGCTGGGGTCCTGGGCATGGGTAGATGTAAGTCAGATTATAGCCACATATCCCTCATTCATAGACAGAACCAATAGCTATTCCAGGTTTTGTTATTAACAGGAGTTTAACTATCACCAGCACAGCAAGCTCTTCCTATAGTGGACCCTCCTGATGCTGGTCTGAAAGTAATTGCCTCCTTCATATTGTCATGATCTCTGTGTATATCAAGGCATATGTGTCTATGTTTGAGCCATTACAGGGTCACTTCTGGCTTACTGATCTCTCATTAGCTGAAGGCTGTGATTCTGTGTGTTCAGTAGTGCATCATCACCGCAGGGTGGACAAGGGCCTTGTACCAGACTTTGTTATTGGTGATGATATAATCTCCATTGTGAGAAAGCAGAGGGAGTTACCTTAGCTTTGATCATCACAGCAGCTTCTCTACACTGGCTTCCCTCTATCTGAAGTGCCACTGAGAGATAAATCCGAGGATGTGCTTTGAGGTAATGGTGCTAGGGAGGGCTCAGAGGCCTGGTTTTGAGCTGTGTTCTCACTTGCTGTTCTTGTTGAGCATGATGGGTGTGTAGATAGCACTCTACAGGTCAGAAAGAGTTTCCAAGATGGTCTTGACCTGCACGACAGCTTATGAGGGCAGGCAGGATGAAAACGACTCTATTCCCTCTTCCTAGATGAGGAAGAGGAGCTGTGAGAGCTTATGTGACTTATTCAAGGTCCCTGCAACTGGTAGGTGGTGGGGAGGCGGGGGTGATGGTCCAGGTACTGTCCTAGTGCCCTGAGCAGCTTTTTAGATGTGCTGAGGGTCTCATGTTGAATTTGAAGAGTGAATATTATCTCTGCCAGTGGCAGCCAAGCAGCTGGAGGAATGCTTCTGAAGTTTTCCCAGCACCTTTTCTTGTGTTTGTTGCTCATGCAATCCTCTTATGGAATGTGTTTGTTAAGTCACCTTGCTACTTTTTCTATTGGGCTGTTGGCTTTTTTGCTATTAACCAGTAGGAGTCTTTACATAGATATTAGTGTCTTATTCCTTCATGTACTTCATATAATTCACTAATTATGAATCCAATGTGAATAACATTTATTTATAGTTCTTTTTATTATGAGGTTAAATTTGTACTAATGAAATGTGCAGAATAGAAGTGTTTGATTTGAAAAATTTGAGAAGATATATGCACCTATATAATCAAACCTCTCCAAAGAATTAGAATCTCCCCATCACCCTGGAGAACTCTATCATGCTATCTTCCAATTAGTCTGTATGAGCAGGCAAGGTCCTGATTTCTTACCATAGATGGGTGGATGTGTTCTAGATTTTATATAAATAGAGTCATAATACTCTATTTCATAAGTTTCCTTTCACTCAAAATGTTTTCCAAATTCATTCAGGTTGTTTCATGTATGAGTGATTTTTTAAATTTCAGAGACATGTTCCACTGAATGAATTTACCTCAATTTATCTATACTTGCATTGGTGGAATTATGAGTCATCAATAGGTTTGGACTTATATGAGTATTCTTTCATAAAACTGCTCATGGACACTTGTTTCAATTTCTCTTGGTAAATACTTAGAAATATAAATAGAAATATTTGTCCAAAGAATAAGTTCAGGAGCCAACCAAATAGCTCAAAGGATTAAAGCACCTGCTAACAGGTGCAGGGGCCAGGGGTTTGCTCCCGGGGCTTGGCATGCTGGCCCCACCCCCAAGGCACACTGAGATGGCAGTTGAGACTGGGCGTGGTAGTGCACACCTGTAATCTCAGCCCTTGGTAGGCAGATCACTATGAGTCCAGTCTAGTAGCTGAACACCCTGTAGACCCTTCCCTAAAATATAGGGGAAAAAAAAAAACAAAGAATAAGTTCTTTTTTAAGTTTATAAGAAACTGTTGTGTTAGAAAGTTTTCTGAAATGGTTAGTATATTTAACATTTCCAGCCATAATGTTTCAAATTGCCAATAATTTGTGCTTTTATTTCTTCTCATTTTAGTCATTCAAGTGGGTGTAATGATATCTCATTATGGTATGATTTGCATGTGTGTCATTTGTTTATATTTTTTGTGAAATGTGTGTTTAAAAATTTTGTCAATTTTTATAGTTATTTACCTTATTATTTGTTGAGTTTTGTAAATTTTTAAAAATATACTGGATCTTTTGTCACATATATATTTTGCAAATACTTTTTCAGTAGTTAAACTATATCATTTCAATGATATATTTTTAAAATATACTTTATTATTTAGAACAGTTTTAGATTTATAGAGAAATCAAAAGGACAGTACAGAGAATTCTTCATATATCTCTCTGTCATTAATGTCTTTCATTACTATGGCACATTTCTGACAATTAATAAACCAACATTGACAATTATTATTACCAAAGCCCATATTTTATTCATATTTCCTTGGTTTTCAGCTAATGTCCTTTCTCTATTTCAGGATCCCATCCCAGTTGCTATAGTTCATTTAGCTATTATTTCTGCTTGGCATTGTTTTGGTTGTGACATTTGCTCAGTCCTTTCATTTTTATGGTATTTCCAGTTTTCCAAAATATTGGTCATGTATTTTGTAGGATGCTCCTTATTGGAACTGGTCCGATGTTTTTCTTGTGATTTGACTTGGCTTAGTGAGTTTATGAGATGAATACTAAGAGATATAACGTTATTTTTGCTACACTGTACCAACATGACTTGTCACTGGTAACCATGGTCACCTAGCTGAAGTAGGCTTTATAAGATTTCCCCACAATAACATTGCTTTCTTTCTCTTCTTACATTGCTTTCTTGGGCAGAAAGGCACTGTAAGTCACTCATACTTTAGGAGTAGGGAATCGTGCTGTTCTTTCTGGAGGTCTTGATGCATCTTGCTCAACAAAAGTACTTACAGGCGCGGGCGGGATCAGGAGGATCTGAAGTTTAATTTATAAGTTTTATTTTCTGTAATGGTACAGCCCATTACTGCTATGGTTTAGACCCAGAAGTCCTTGCAAAGCCCATGGGTTAAAGACCCAGATACCAATTTAGAACTTTTGGGAGATGATTGAAATTTGAAGAGATGAGGTATAGTGAGAGGTCTTCAGGTCCCTAGAGTCATGTTGCTGAAAGGCATAGCAGGACCCCAGCCACTTTTGCTTTCTGGTTTTTTTTCCCCAGTCATGTGATGAAACCTGACTGTGTGTGTCATGTGGGATGCCCTGCCATACATCCTTTGCATGATGCACCACCAATCCCTCCTCTGAGAACTAGAAATAGTAAGTTTGCCCAGTTATGAACAGTAAGTTCCAAAACTGAGCCAAAATAAAGCCTATCTCTTTTTTTATTGTAAGGAGATAAAAATTATAAAATGGAATTTCAAGACAAGATAGTAGAAGAGTTACAATAATTAATACATTGCGTATTGTTGTCTTCATAGTAGTTATTCAGAGGATAAAATATAAGCTTGATATCTTGTCCAGACAATATTAGCACAAGGGCCAGGGAGATAGCTCGGTGGCACTGGCACCTGCTTGGCAAGTGCAAGGTCCTGAGTAAGACTATCACCTCTTATAAGGTGTTTATCTCAGTAATTTCTTATATTAATGGAGAGGTGACATCATAATCATACTCAAGAATTAATTTCACATGTTTCATAGAACTGAACATAAAAGTTAAACTAATGAAGATTTTAGGAAAAAAATCATGGGTATCAGGATTATATTGGCCTCACCACACAAGTTGGGAATTGTCTTCTCTATTTTCTGAAAGTGTTTCGGTAATAGTGATATTATTTGTTCTTTAAATTTTTGATAGAATATATCAACGAAATAACTTAGCTCTGGAATTTTCTTTGTGAGAATGTTTTTGGTAATAAATTCAATTAGAAGATATGAAATACAAATTTTTTCCATCTTTTGTCCATTTCAGTAAGTTATTTTCACTAGCTTGTCAAAGTTGTTAAATGATGTTCATCGTATTTTATTATTATTATTATTATTTAGTATTGTATGATCTGTAGTGACATCTATCTTCTTTTGTACCTGTTATTACTAGCAGTTCTCTCTCCTTTGTTGTGGTTAGTCTAGCTAGGGAGATATGAGTTTTGTTCACTTTGTTACTTCTCTCCAGTTTTTCCCTTTATTATTGCTTGCTTACCTTCTGTTCACTTTAGATTACCTTTGCTCACCACTTTCTACCTTAGTATGACTTCTTAAAGCAATAATTTTAGATCATTTTTCTTTTTTAATATAAGCATTTAAAGTCATAATTTTTAAGTGGAGTTTGACTGACTTCCTAAAAAGTTGAATCTGTAGTCTTTTTACTCACCTTTGGATCAAAATATTTTCTAACT
>PVKA01018973.1:15174-42967 GCA_004027165.1 Ctenomys sociabilis | reverse complement strand
TAAAAGCAATGAAACTTAAAAAAAAAAAAAAACGATAAGGCACAGGCAGACGTTAAAGAACTAAAAAAATGTTAAAAATTCATCCTTCAAATTTTTGTCACCTGAAATCATTTTAACTCTTTTCTAAGCTCCTTTTATGAATAAGTGCTATGTGATTTTACACTCACATAATTAAAAACAAATTACAATTTGCCCTGGAAATGAAGATATTTTACTTCTAGCAATAATGCATTTGCAGATTTATGGAATGAAATTCAAACAGAAAGTAGAAGTTGACATACAGTATTTTCATTTATATAAAACTGAACAGGAAAGCTTCCAAGACTAAAATTAACCTCGAATAATCGCTAAGTTCGTTGCTCTCATCAATAAAACTTACAGGTTAGAAAATGGGTAAATAGGTTTTTCCTCAAATGCCAATTTTAATTAATTAATTGTGGCCATCTAGGTCATTGTATTTAGAAGGTTGTGGAGGATCAGACACTAAAAAAAAAGAATCGTTCAGTGATGATCATCCATGCAAAAGCTATGGGTACGAAAGGGAGAAAAATAAGGACAAGAATGGACCTTGGGCTTCAATGATTAAAATAGGTAGTATTTCCTGGGTGGCTAAATAATAATTTTAAATCAAGATACACATCTTTTTGTTTCGTTAATGGCTTGTTTTAAAATAATTATCTTCTAGTTAGCCATGTTTGATATTGATAATCAAGTTTTGTCAACAACTAGAGATGATGGTTGACAATACCTTTGTCCTCTCTTTCTTACATGCTACATTGGACTTACTGTGGTACAAAAGGGATGGTATGGACACAGATCAGGGAGGAGCAGCTTAGGAATCTTCCCGTGGTGCTGCACGGCAAGTAAATGACACTGGTTATCAGGGAAGGAGGCATTTATGGCTCAGAATTAAGACAACTCTTCAAATAAGAAGAAATGAAGTACAGAGAGGTCAGACCTTCTTTGTGGATTTCTTCTTCCTGTTGGACAGCAATTTTTATTTAAGTGCATAGAGTTTTGAATGTGATTCCTAAAATAGTTATTTAAAATATGCTCATATTAAATCAATGTATTTCTTTCTCTACTCTTTTTGTAAAAAGATGCTCCAGGAAATAAAATCACGAGATGGAAAATGAATTACCAATTGATTTATATCAAATTTATTAAAGAAACCTACAATGGAAAACTAAATGCAGACCAGATACACATAAAATGAACAGTGTAGGCTCTGGCTCTTTACAGAAATGGCTAAATAGCCTCAGCTTTGAGGTTTAAAATAGTAGATGAATGAACAAATATTTCTGGTTGTATTTTTTCTGAAAAGTATAAACTTCTATTTCTCTTCTAGGAAAAACAAAGCAAAGAACCAAATGAGAAAGTACTTTTAGATTTGTCTCTTTCTCTTTTCTTTTTTTTTGTATTTTAGGAAAGGGTCTACAGAGTGTTCAGGGTCTCACTACTAGATCAGACTTGGAGTGATCTACCTGTTCACAGCCTCCCAAGAGCTGGGATTACAGGAGCGTGCCACCACCCCCAATCTCAATTGCTGTCTCAGTGCATCCTGTGGGTGGGGCTGGCATGGCAGGCCTAGGGATCAAATCCCTGGCCTTTGTGCCTGCTTGCAGGCACTTTAATCTGCTAGCTATTTGGATGGACCTTTTGTTCCTTTCTCCAGAAGTATGGTCCACTACATGGACTTGGGGGAGTAAGTCATTTAAATATTCAGTAATAACATTAATGATCAACAAACAAGCATCACAGTTCTTCAACACTTTAGGAAAGTGCAATTAGATATAATCAACTTCCTTACATTTCAGTGTGAACTTACAATCATTTGTGAAAACGAAGTGGAAATTTAAATATGAAAACAAAATTCAGCTACCCTGTGAGATATGTGATGAAAGTATTTAAAAATTGGTAGGGTTTCCTTGCTAGTAACAGTCTGAGCAAAAACACACAAAAAACAAAAAATTCCCCCATTCATAAGAGCAGCATGAAGAATGATGATAACCATACATTATGAGAAGCACATTCTTGGGAATATCACCAACAGTGACAAAACAAAACAGAATCCTATAAAATCTACAATTGCCAAGTTGGAAAATCCTTCTGAGGATGGGCCAAATAGCTCAGGAGATTGAAGTGCTGAGGGGGGGTTTGATCGATCCCTGGGGCCTGCTGTGCCAGCCCCGCCCCCAGGACACACTGAGATGGCCATTGAGACTGGGCATGGTGATGTGCACCTATAGTCCCAGCTCCTGGGAGGCTATAAAAAGGTGGATCACTGTGAGTCCCATCTAGTAGTGAGACCCTGATCACTCTGTAGATCCGTCCCTAAAATATAAATAAATAAATAATTAAATAAATAAAATCCTACTGAAATATTTATGAAGTTCTCAATTTAATTCTTTAAACAAACTCTGGTTTGATACTACTAATATTCCTATATTGGCCAGGCGTGGTGGCGCATGCCTGTAATCCCAGCACTCGGGAGGCTGAGGCAGGAGGATTGTTGTGAGTTCGAGACCAGCCTGAGCTACAAAGTGAGCTTAAGGCCAGCCTCAACTGCATAGTAAGTAAGACCCTGTCTCAAAAAGACCAAAAAAAAATTCCTATATTATACATAGAGATTTTGTCCTTTTTTGAGATGGGGTCATACTGTACAGTGCAGGTTGGTCTTGAACTCACTTTGTAGCCCAGGATGCCCTTGAACTATTGATAATCTACAAAATGGTTCCTAATTTATATCCCCTTTTCTTGTTTAGGTTTGTCAGAGATGGGTATTCCATTGCCATTTAAATATTGTAGGTTTTTGAATTCAACAAAATAATCCAATATAGTCCAGTAATATATAATAGTAGTGGGTTATCTGCAGAACTGGAAGCGTCAGAATTTGTTGACTTGAGCCTTTCACAGCTATATATTAATATGGCTTTATGATATTAATATCTGTATATACAAAATAGTTGGGATGGATGTGCAGCTGCTTTCTCTTAATTCAATGAGAAGAAAGACTTGTACTAATAATGTTTAGACAAGATATCATGTCTGCATCTTGTACTGTGAATAACTACTATGAAGACAACAATATACAATGTATTAAGTATTTTGACTGTCCTACTAACCTGTTTTAAAATTGTCTTATTGTTGTTTCTCTCTTTTAAAATTAATTTTAAAACACTGTTGGTAATCCTCTTGTCTCAGCCTCCGAGTGCAGGGATTAAAGGCATGTTCCAGTATACAAGCTATCTACAGTGCTGTAAGCACAGTTATATTAAGTAACATTAATCTAGGTCTTAAGGATAACGTGCAAGATTAATTTAAATGAAAGTATTAGAACAAATCAACAATGTTGAAAAAACTGGAAATTCTGAAAAATATAAATTATATCCTCAGCTCATGCATCAAATACTCATTATATGGAGAAATGTCCAATATATAATGTTAGATGAATAAAATGGCATTTAAATCTACAAGTGTAATATTATCTGAAACTGGTAAAATATGAATTAAAGAGTTAAATACAAACAATTAAACCAAGGAATCAGTAGAAAAACCCAGATTCGTTTTTAATTGATCTTAGGACAAGCAAGTACTTTCAAGGAATGAAAAAGAGAAATAAATCATAAAGTAATGTATGAATGTATTTGACTCTTAGTAAAATTTAAAATATTGACTAAGAAACAAAATGTGATTTTTAGAAAATCTTTGAGGCAGAGTGTCGGAAATGTCTTATAAAAAGAGCATGAACATCAATAAGAAAAAAGAATGTTTGAGCAGAAAAATAAGTGAACAGGATCACATCAGACATGAAGTGATACATGTGGTAAATAAGGTTACAGAATTGCTCAATGCTGTGGAAGGCAAAGATATGGAAAATAATAGCTAAAGTGAAGAAGTCACGCTGTCCTCATTCCACTTTATAAAGACGTTAATCTTTTTTAAATGTATTCCATGTGGGGTCTACAGGGTCTCACCATATAGATCAGACTCTTAGTGATCCACCTGTTCGCAGCCTCCCAAGCGCTGGGATTACAGGCTCATGCACCACTATACCCAGTCTCAGTCTCAGTGCGCCCTGGGGGCAGGGCCCGCAGGAATGGTAGTGAGTGCTGCACCTGCCTAAGCCAGAGATTTAGTCTGCGGAGCTATCTGGCTGGCCCCATCCACTTTATAAGATTTTAGAGCGCAGCATGGAATCACTAATTTTGAATTTAAACTCTCATTTCTGAGTATGCATGTAAAATTTATTAATAACTTAACCCTTATGCTATCCATTTCCTTGGAGGATGGGGAATAGAGTGGGGCAGGGAAAGCAGATGTTCTAGATAATTTTATAGCAACCTAGCTTGGCCATGGTGTCCAGGTTTATGTTTGAACACTAATCTAAATGTTCCTGGCTGTTTTGAATGGGGTTAACACTTAAATCAGTAGAATTTGTGTAGGTGAGTCTCATCTAATCAGTTAGACTTTAAGCAAAGATGACTGATGTGTTCTCGCACCCCTATGACAAAGAGAGAGCTATGCCCTGGGGTCAATCTGCATCCTTTCCTGAGCTTCCAGTCAACCTGTCTATTCTGCATACTTTTAATTTGATAGTCCAGGACTGCATGAGCCAAAACCTTCAAATACTCTCTCTCTCTAGTATTTCTTCTTTTTCTCTAGATAATCCAGACAAATGTAACAGGTATTTAATGAAGAAAAATATTTAATTGTCTCAAATATTAACAATTTAGATGTGAGACTTTCATGGGGAAATTAATCATCATCTTCATTCTTACACTATCCAACACAAATTAATGCTACTTTGTCAATAGTTCTAATTTTGTGTATCAGGGAGATAGTAATGATCTTTTATTAGCATATAGAATGCTAGTAGTGAAAACTTGAAATTAGGAGTAGAATTACAAATTTGCCAGTTTCCCAGTTGATTTTAATACCTCTCAGCTGACTTTAGATGGAAGAATTGAGTGTTTCCTTTAATTAAGAGTTATGTTTTAAAAGGAGACATAAGTACATTCTTCCTTCATTGTGAGATTAACTTACTATCTAATTGCCACCTACCATTTATTAGGGACAGTGATATGCAACTGGTTAAATTTACTAACATATTTATAGATTCAGTCACTTTTAGAATAAAATTATTGGTTATTATTCTGTCTTCATAATAGACTAAAATAACTTATTTAAGATTGAATTTGCTTGGGTGTAATTTTGCCCCTCGGAATACTTATTAAGAGGTACTGTTTTAAGAGTGAAGTATTCCTAATGCTTCACTGCATTGCAGAAGCTAATTTATCTCCAAGGTCACAAGCCATTGGAGAGGAATGTGCAAATAAATGTCTAATGAATGTTGTTTGATAGCAATAATGACAATTTTCAATTCCCAATTTGATTTCTTTGGAATTTAACCTTAAAGCTACTACTATTTACTTAGTGTTTTAATATTTCATAAATAATGGAGGCATAACAGTTTACATTCAGCAAGTATTTTTCATAAGTCAAGTGTTTTAGGTACACGTGAATTATCTCAATGAACACTCCCACTGCCACAGTAGCGGAAAGAATTCTAAGATGATCCCCATTGCATCAAACTTATAGAATCCCTCTCCCTCGCCTTGAGAATAGGATGAATCTCTGATTTACATGGTTATCAGATGTTACTCTGATTATGATGGTTATTTTGTTAATATAAGACTCTCTGAGCATACATGAGGGGTGTCTCTTCCCGACACTGAAGAAGTACTGTGCTGCAAGTGGACTGTACAGAGGATTATAACACGTCCAGTTGGGACATCTAGAATCTGGGAGATGTCCTGGCTGATTAGGCAGCAGGAAAGACTGAATTCTGCCATGAGTAGATGACCTTGGAAATGACTCTGAGCTCTAGACAGAAACACAGCCTGGCTGGCAACTAGACTGCAGGCTGTGAGACACTGAGCAGAGAATCCTGCTAAACTGTGCCTGCACTTCTGATTATTGGAACTATGAGATAATGAATGCAGGTCAAGTTGCTCAAGTTGTAGCAATTTGTTACACAGCAATAGAAAACTAATGGAAATGCTAGTGTAAAATCTACTACAAGAATGAAAGTACTTATTTATTTATTTATTTACACTGGAACTTCATACACTGAAGTCGTGTAAATATTCTATACTCACTGAAGTTATAAAGGCTTTTGCTATTTTGAATCCAGCAGTTAATAAAAGCCAGTGACTTCCCTGAATCAGTTATAAAGTCACCACTGTAACATTAATTGTTCTTGGGGTTTCTCTAGCCAAATCTTCAGAAAATATGCAAAAGCGAAATATAAATTCATGTTTACTTTCTTATCCTTCTTGAAGTAACATTGCTTCTGGCTAAGAAAATGGTTTAGATGAGCTTTAAACAGATGAAATCTTGTAAGTGGAATTCTCTAGTGAAGGCTCATATATTCATTAATGAATTCTGTGGTTGTTTCACTGTCATCACTAAACTCCTTGTCTGAGAGAGCTCTGTTAACAAGATCAAGGAAATAAGGCCCTGTTATACGGGAAAGATGGGAAGTGATGAACCAAAGGAAAGAGAGATCTGAGTGAATATGAGTGAACCTTCATGTTCACAACAGAGAAGGCCATTGGTAACTGTTCCATTTTCTTCCTACTTTTGAGGCTAATTGTTAGGACACGTTGACTTTGAGCAATTATTTGGCTATAGTATAACTCAACTTTAACAAGGGTTAAAATTTTAACAATTAGTTCCTTTGCAAAAATATCATCCCTTTCTATCCTAAATGCAAATGAACAATAAGGTACAAATGCTGTGTAATAGATTCTGAATGTTTTACACTTAAATGGTGACATATAGCTTGCAGTTACAGCCTCATTTGGTTTCTAGGTAGTGATGTATTGTATACTTAGTTTTTATAATCATGATTGGAGGATTGAAGAATTCAGTGGCCATCGCAAAACTTCTGAGTCTTAGTTACAGCAACCCATTTGAAACTTGGAGATGAGGAGCCTAGATTTGAAATGCCATCAGTGTCCAGAGACATTTTCGCTGAGGGTATGTATTTACCTAGTCTGTTTTAGTGAGAAAGTTGGGGAGATTCCTAAGTGTTACAAGTTGGATCTTGAGTATTTCCAAAGCCCATGAGGAAGTCGGGATTCACTGAAGGAAGTTCTGTCATTTGGGAAGGGGCTCTTGAAGTGGTTACTAAGACCGCAGTCTTTCCCTCACTTTCTTAGCTCCTTGCTGCCTTGAGATAAGTGGGTTTTCTGTACCATGTACTTCTGCCATGACCTTACCAGAGAAGCACCAGGACCGAGCAATCATGCACTGGAATCATTGAAATCCATGAACCAAGATAAACCTTTCCTTCTTTAAATTGATTGTATAATATTCATTATTTTAACCTCCAAAACCCTACTTTCTCCTATTACCTTAACAGCTCATTGTGGCACTCAAACACTTTCAAAAAGCACTGGGATATTTAGTCCTTTGATTTGAGCACCATGAATCTCATCATCCATTCCTATAACTGCTCTCTGGTATATCCTTTCAACACACTGTGCTCTTGTGTTGTAGTGGTTGATACATTGGGTCAACTTGAGAAGTTTCAAGCAACTTAGTAAAGAATGATAATTTAACTAAATTGGGTGAGCAATTCCACACTCTAGAGCACGGAGGCCTGTCTCTAGGGCATGGAGGGCCCTTCACAGGGTGTGGAGTGACTCCACACAAAAAGGTTATAGAAGGGCACAGAGGGAGACGGAGCATTCCTTTTCTTCAGAGCAGCTCCAGGCTTCCCAGTCAGTGTGGAAGGAAGGGAGAGAGGCTTGCTAGAAGCTACAGATGCATTGCCTTCCTTCGCTATTTGCTGTTTTCTGCATCCATCCAAGACCTGCTGCCAAGTGCTAGTCTGCCTTGGAACCAGCTGACTATGGACTGAAACCTCTACTAACTGAGCTAAATAAACTTTTCCTTTCTTAATTTTTCGTGTCAGGTATTTTGTCCCAACAATAAGAGAAAAGTAACCAAGACACACATTAGGTACTTAGTTCATTAAATGCCACGTTAGTTAATTCTCATGAATGAAAAATGTTCTTATTCTCCAAGTGTTCATAGAAAAAGTAGAAGACAGGCTCTTTGTGTCTAGCCTCACTCCCAAAATAGATAAAGAAAATTAGTTTTAAGAAGTTTTAATTAAGCACTACTTTACTTCAGTATCTGAGATTTGGAAATTTGATCTGTAATCTTCACTCTAAAGGTCAGTTTATGTCTAAATCCAATGAATCCCACAAAACTCTCTCATTACCTACATAGCCGTGCACCTATCCACCTGCTTTCTTTTGATTTGTTGTTTTATTTAAGTGTCTATGTAACTAGTAGCTAATGATAATCATATTTCTCATTGGTATTTAAGTGATGGTTCTTTCCTTTGACTTAACAGATGTTCTGAGGCTATATTTCATCATCCAGTTGTGGTTGTAGAAAGATACACACAACTCTCACTTTAAATTTATGACCACCAACCCTAAACTCTCACATCTTTCATGATATTAGGAAGAAACTGTTATGTCCCCTGTTACTCAAATCTTTTCTCTTAGACTACTATTACACTTTCTTCCTTCTCAAGTGTTTAGCACCTTTTCTTCCATGTTGATTTCCAAATGAACTTGCTTTCCAGTTCACGAGAAATGTTCAAGTAACCAGAAAGCATCTTCTACAGACTGCCAGCATCCATCTCTCTCTGCAGCAGACTCTACCCTTTCTGCGGACGTTGCCAGGAAAGGCTGATCCTTCTTGTGGCACTGATCGCATGTCCTCTCACCTACTTAAAAAGACCGTCTCAACCATTCTTCAATACATCCTCAAGTTTCCCACTATGACAATTTTGCCCTCTGTGCTACATCATTTCTTTTAGTGTACAAATACTTCAGGACCAAATGATGCTTTGTCACATTTTACACTTTACCCTTTATTTTATCCCTTAGTTGGACAGCAATACTCTTGAATGAGATACCTGTTCGCATATTCCACAGTGCTCATCTCATTTTCCCTTGAATCTACTTATTAGTTTTTTTTTTTTTCCAACTGTGCATTTTTGGTGCAACTGCTCTTTAGAAATTCATCCAATTAGATTCTCTCCCTTTTCTTAAATCTTCCTCAGTGAGGCAAAGTAATAACCTCTAAAATGAGAAATAATACAACCCCCCATTCTTGCACTGTCTTCCTATTCTTCTTTCCTTCCTTCATACTTTTTCTATGCTTCTTTTATTATTGCAAACATGCTCTTAATGACTTTGTACATACTTGTTTTTTTTTACTGTAACACTTCTCAAATAGCCATGTGACTGATATTAGTAATTCTTTTACATCTTTATTTAATATAACTTTTAAAGCTAATCCTTCTCTTCTAACCCTAGGAATCTTTCCCCTCCACTTCCTATTCTTATTCTGCTTTTATATTTTACAACTGCTACATATGGTGCTTCCCTCGTCTGCTACCTGTTTTTCTCACTAGGACAACAAAAATGCTTTATCCCAAGCAGCAAATTTGCAACATTTGTTGGAATAAATGATAGTTCTTCAGATTCATTACTAGTAACATTCATATTTTAAAATTCTTGTTTGAGAATGGATGCATATTATATCCCACGATCTTTTTTAAAACCATTGACAAAAATTTTGAATTCTTTCCATGGGACCCCATGTGAAATGACCTCTCCCACAAAACAATTAATTCTGTGACAATGGCACATTATCACTGTCTTCTGATCATCCAAATTAAACAGTACCTATCTCACACTACTTGACCTTCTCTATATTTTCTTTTTATTAGAATAAAATGGCATTTTAGGATTTTTTTTGTGAAAGAATAATGAAGCTTTAAAAAGCAAAATGCACATTTAATATGCATATAAAATTTAGTTTTGCAGTTTATTAGTTTGCTTTTTTAGGTCCTTCGATTCTTTTTTCCTGGCTTCCATTCTGAGCGCTCCATTTCATAATGGGCTACTGATCAGACCTGTTATTCTAATGGGAGAGTCCCAGAGGACATCATGTTTCAGATGTGGAGTATTCCCCTCAGATTCCCTGGCGGCCATGGAAAGCAGGAGAAATTCTCGATGTATGAAGTCACTGTCACCATTGTCAAAGCACTGTAGTGTGGGAAATGAACCACAACCAGAAACAAAGGGTGTTTCTCTAACATACTGAATATTAGTACACAGACAACAATTTTTTTCATTTATGTATAAAATATTTCCAATCAAAACTTAATGTTTAAACGCCCAGAGAACACATCTCAGCTGAGGTGCCCGACATGGCACTTTTTCATATGTAAACAGTACTACATCAGAAATTAAAGACTCCCCATCAACATGCTCAGACTTAACTTGTTCTAGAAAACATGAAATTCAATACAAATCCGCCTTAATTTTCATAACAAGGCACCATAAGCATAATTCTCTGTTCTTGCTATAAGGAATTAATATTAAGGTATGCATTTTTTTTTTCTTTAAGGGGTTCTTAAACCTAAATTAAATCACCAGTGCCTCAATAAAGTAATATTAAAGTTGAACTGAGTTCCCTGAGAGCAAGACAATTTGGAGAAAGGTTAAAATTTCTTTCTTGCTCTTCAACCTTAAATCAGTCTGCAGTGTTAAGGTATTGTAATGATCTAAGACAGTGTGTCATTTTTCATGTCAGGCAGCATATGTTGCATTCCTGAATTAGAGAAAAGCTATTCCCCCAAATTATTATTTTAACTACATAGTCATTCTCAGTTTAGATTTAGGTTAGGCACCAAAAAGTACTCTATAATCTTAGGAATGAAAAGCATAACCCTCAGCTCAAACTGTAATTGTCAAACCCTCATCTAGAAATGCATTATAGGACACAGAGAAAATTTAAAAGAAAAAAGATTTTGATTATTGCCTAATATGGGGACTGAATGTGTTTATATTTGTAAGTAGCACTTGAATACAAGTGGCTCAAATGTGGCAAAACAGCCCCATGGTCCCAATATAAGTGGCAAAATCAAACATTCAGGCATGAAAAGTCTTTTTCCTAAGTTGTTTTCAAGCTTCATCCTTTTTTCTGCAATAACTAAAGCAAAGCCACAGTAGCTGCAGCCATTTGCATCTGAGGAAGAGATGTTTTGCCTTGGCGATATAGTTAATGAGTCTAAAAATATTCAGTATAATAATTCTGTCAAAGCCCCCACAGTCTCCTCAATGAGCAGAAGCCTGCAGGATTCCAATGGGGAGCCAAATAATGAGCTCTCAGCATTCTCTCCCACACCGTCCAGGCGAAATATACTCGGGCCTCTATGGTTCCACATCATTAGCAACATGAAACAAAGACACATGCTTGACTTTAATAAGCGACTAAAGTTGCTGGCTTATAGTCCGTTACTGCACGTAAACTCAGCTTCAGTGTTTCAAAACAGCTCCTTGCAAAGAGGAAGCAGGGAGGGCTTTGGCAAACAAGAGTTGGGTTTAATTTAATGTGGCAAATGATCGAGCGAATGCGGAAGGAGGACACAGGAAGTGGAGAATTTCTGACACCATGTCTCCTGAGCTCGCTGCAGACTGCAGCTTTGCTGTTGGGCATGAGGGCTACAGCGGGCTGTGGTGATCGGCTGTAGGCATATGTGACTGAATTTTAGTTGATATTCTTGCAAGACAGGAAGTGAACAAGCTTATTTCCCACTGGGAAAGGTTCAGACATGATTAACTTGGGCATGACCAAATAGGTCAATAATATGACAATGAATTTCTATCACAATAATTAAGTGGGAAAATTTGCGTGATTTGTTCTTCTTGTTCTGCACATACCAATAATACATTAGCAAGGATTCATTTAGTTCTTTCATTAGGTGAAATCACATAGCTACAATTCAAGATAGTGAAGGCTCAATTTGAATACTTAAAAGTTATGTCTGCAAAACAGCATTGCATTATTTTTCTGTATTTTATTTTTAGCACAGGCTTTTTTTTTCATACCAGCACTGAAAAAATGATCTAAAGTTGGTCACTACATGCATACTAATTGCTTCGAGGATGATACACTTCTAATTTCAGGTCTCACTGATATCAATAATCAGGAAAAGGAAAATTTATTGCAGAGAATGCAACAGGGAAGAAGAAATGAAAATCCTGGGCTATCAGGATGTAATAAATTTTACCTGTATGTGATTTTCCAGTTATCAAAATATTTCACCTTTTCCAAAATTCCTACCTCTAACCCCCAATAGAGCACTGGAAGAGATATTGGGAGTCATAAATCTGCTATTCTAACTCATGAAAGTCTTCATTTACTAATACTCTCCCAAAAATGGTTTTCTAAATGTTAATTCATGACAAGTAGGACTATCCTCTGGCTTGACATAATTGGGTATTGTAATCCAAATATAGGTAGCCTTTGTCTTTTAAATTTAATTGTCTTGGCTTTTGTCTGTGATCAAAATGATTTTTAATTTTTTTTCTTTTTGTGCATTTTCCTCATGCTTTTCAAATTTGGCCTTTTTAAAATATAGCAAATGACTAATGATGACTTCAGCAACATTAGTTGGTCCTGAGTCCTTCAGGACTCAGGAAGGCTTCGCTGGTTCTGGGTCCTGTCTGTGCTCTTGTGATATCTGCACTCTCGTTCCTATTTACCTTTCAAAGTATTTCATTGATCTCTTGTGGTGAAAAAGTTGGGGGAAAAATAAAAGTTTATTGACT
Organism: Ctenomys sociabilis; assembly: GCA_004027165.1. Lineage (NCBI taxonomy): Eukaryota > Metazoa > Chordata > Mammalia > Rodentia > Ctenomyidae > Ctenomys > Ctenomys sociabilis. Next base: position 30,254 of record PVKA01018973.1, on the reverse strand, counting down.
TTTGATTTAACTTACTTTTGGCTGGATGTTCTCCAGCTGATGGTCATAGCATACATTTTATTATTTAATGCATTTCTATTGTGTTAAGATGACTTTACTAGCACACATAATTTAGTAATAAAAGGCCATAGCTCATTTTTGGACTACATTTTAAATTACAATAACTATTCCTATTAGACTTGTTTATCTATATCAAGGTTGTATTATGTAAAAAAGAATGATTTATTTTTAAAAAACATGCTATGAACAAACAGCTCTGTAGCAGTGGAGTAAGGAGTTCAGAAAATATACTCCCTTAATACAGTAAAGGACGGCATGGGGAGATAGTTCAGTAGAATAAGCATTTGCCTAGCAAGTGCAAGGGCCTGAGTTCAGTCCCTTGTTCTGCCAAAACAAAACAGAACAAAGCAAAACAAAAATACAATAAAGGAGAATGTAAAATAATTCATCTTTTCTAGAACTCTAGAAAATAACTAAAGTTTTACAATAATCTGAAGAATATTCATTTAGAGAATGCAAGAAACTTTGTGGTATTTTAACTTGATGTACTCCTATTGTCCTGTTTCCACTCCACAAAACTAAAAAAATGAACAACTCTCCAAATGCAGTAATTGAGAAAAACAGTCATCAGCCAACATTGGAGATGAGTGGAATAAGCCTGCCATCTATTCAAAACCCAACTCCCAGAGTCGTCACTATTGACTTATGAAGAAATGCCAACTGGGTGTGGTGGTGCATGCCTCTAATCCCAGCACTTGGGAGGCTGAGGTAGTAGGATTACTGTGAGTTCAAGACTAGCCAGGCTATAAAGTGAGCTCAAGACCAAGCTGAACTGAATAGCAAAAGCTTATCTGAAAAAGAAAAAAAAAATCTCTGGAAAAGTCTAGTCTTTTGAACTTTCTTTTTCACTTGACAAACTCATAGGTCATTAAATGTGAACAACTTCATTTCCAAGACATTGTTGAAAATGATTAGCAGCAATATTTAGCATCACAGATACTTGATGAAACGATGGCTGTTGATCAGAGCTTGAAAAAGACAGACCATCAACGATTTTGAAAGGGAAAACCAGGAAATGAAATATCTTTTGGAGGCCTTTGAAAAATACCTGACATGGTACTAGGACTCTATGAGACAAGCCATAATAACATCCTTAATATTTTCATCGCTGAATCTCCATTGTCTCAGTCACTCTTCTCTCACTGCTGGGACAAATACCTGACACTCAAAATGAAGGAAGGAAAGGTTTATTTAGCTCAAAGTTACTGGAGGTTTCAGTCCATACTCAGCTGGATCCACGGCAGACTGTACATGGCAGAGAGCAGCCTTTCATGGCCGTGGCAAAGAGCAGAAAGCGAAAGGAGGAGTAGTGGCAACAATGGCTCCAGAGAAGAAGTCGCTCTTGCTTAAGATGTATTCAGCCTATTCACCCCAAGCTGGGTACTCACTCCCATAATCCCACAGCACTCCCATCTTTAATCTCAGTGGGCCTGTGAGATAGCTCAGTGGTATGATTGCCTGCCTGGCAAGCTCAAGGTCCCTAATACTGCAAAATAAATAAATACTCTAGCACTATTTAGGATTGCTTCCCATCATCCCAGGGGATCGTGGGTTAACCACAAACTCTGGATGTCCCTTTCCCATGACTGTATGAAGATTTGGGGGAACAACTAGACACAAACCATGACATCACCCAAGTCATTGCTTTCATCTAAGTCACATGTGACTGTGAATTTTGTTTTCTATGAACTTATGCTAGAAGAAATCTAACTTGTACAAGTGATCACTAAGCAGGAGGTATTCTGTATCTCAACTTTCACACAAGGCCTATTTCCCATTTAGAATTAGTAAGTGAAACACTTTCACTGAGTACTTATACTGTCAAACATTCTGAAGGTTGCCTTGTTTATATAATTTTTATTTAAATATCTTAGCAATTCCATGAAGTATTACTTCTTTATCAAGGAAACTAAAAATTCAAGGCTAATTTCCACTCCCCCATAGTTGCAAAGCAGATAAAACCAAGACACCTGATTTTTAAGGCTTCTGTGTGACCTTAAAATTATGAAGACTCTTTGCAATAAAATAATTTGGGGATAAACATTAGTTCAAAATTCATATGAACGCTATGAACTTGTGTACAGAGGTGTGAAGACCTAGATAAGAATTTGCTTCAGGATTCTGTTAGCTGAAAGATCACACCCTTAATATCTCATGTTTCAAACTTACAACTGTCTGTAGAAGCTGTATTCCTATTTTAACAAAACTCATGACACAGGGAAACCAAAACACTTTTTGTAGATTTCCTGTAGAAAGTAAAGGGCATCAGAAAATCAACCCAGCCATGATGTAAAAGTGATTGAAGTTCATACATCATGTTAGTCTATTAGGGTAGCAATGCTTCTGAATTATTTGTGGATAAGAATCATGATTTAGAATGTATTTGTGAATAAGAATAATCCATTTCTTTTGAATATATATTTATATTTATAATATTTATTCTCCAATTTTGATTTTGTTTTCAAAATCTAAAACACTTGTCTATGTGCTGTTTTTCATTCTGAGCACAAGGGAAACTTAAATATTGGGAATGTTTTCAATTTTTTAAATCAGAGAATATTTGCTGCTGAAATTACATCCCAAGGTTCTTTACTATATCAGCACTTCTGTAGTGCAGTTGTTAAAAAAAAACCTATCACACTCCTGCACAGAGAAAGACTTAACAAGTCTTCCAATTTTGTAATTAAAGTATCTCTAAGTTAATTTAGTTAGGGGAATTTTAGTTCACTGACTATATGAAAACATAGTCTGTGCTCCCTTTTTAAAATTATGTACATCTTCCTATGAAGTGATCTGAGAATATTGTGTGTATCATATGAAGAAATGAGTATGTTCAATGCACATCCTGTCAAGAAATAAGAACTTAAAATGCATGTTTATAAGAAGCTGCTGCAAAACAAGCCATGTAAGAATGATTTTATCATTTTTCCAGGTCGGATTTCCAAGACTGCTGGTGTCACAAAAGCCAATGCAATAAAGCCACTGCCACCTGGAGGCTCAGAAAAAGCAACTAATATTTAATACACTCAATTCACAGATTCATTAATTGAAGTGACATAATATAGGAATATAACTCTAAATCAGACGTGACGTAGGAACAGACAGCGATTGACAGACAGTCCAGTCATTCAAAATGTTTTCATCATGCATGTCTTAGAGAGTGAACTTCTGTCCACCTAACAGACCTTAAAAGGCATGACTTTTTCACTTGTGTTCTGAATATTTTTCTACTGGTTTTATTTTATTTTTCTTGGTCATTTGCACTGTCCTTGCTACTAGCACTTTTGATTCCATATATAAATTTTGTAAGATTGTAAGTATTTTTAGAAATAATAAAAAACTCCTCCTTCCTTGACTATTGGTCTATGGAAAGTGTCACTCTCTTGATTTTGTTTTCTGCTAAATAAACTTTTTGAAAATATATCTCACTGACCTTCCTATGACCTCTATGGCTCTTTTGGAAGTTATCAATGACATTGACACTTTACCTTTGAAACTTTTAACACCTCCTGCCACTAAAACTGTTCCTATTTTATTACCTTGAGTAGGACTACCTTCTTCTATTGTTCTTGGATTTTAACAGTGGCTTCCTTTTGGGTAGCTTGAACAGATCTTCTCTTCCCTGTCCACACTTACATGTATGTATATATAGATATATTTTTGTTTCTCCTTCATCACCAACAAGCTTGAAAAGCAATAGTTACATAATTTTCTTTTAATCTCAAAACCAAAATAGGACAAATTTTAGAAATTTGAGAAACATATCATTACATGTACTCACTAAAAGCAATGGACATATGTTTCTGTCCTCCTGGATATGTATTTTTGGGTTTTCTCATAGACAAGGAGATTTGGGTATATTATGAGGGTCATTTGCTCTTTTCCTTCTCTGCTCTTTGGTCTGTACTATTGAGGGATGAGCAGACAAATATCCAAGCTCTCTCATTCACAGAAAGGAAATGATATGAGAAGGAAATTTAGGCAATGAAGAGGAAAGAAAAGGGCGGAGTAAATGAGAATAAAGGTAGATAAAATATTCTTCTTTCCTTCTTCAGTTTTCTAAACTACAGATACATCCCTTGGCATCGGCAGCACATTGGTACCTGGCCCTCAACTCACCTTGCCCCATCACACACCCAAGTCCTTATATAAAGTACTTTATATAAAATGATATGCATTTCCCTGTCATCTTTGCATATTTTCCTGAATATTCTAAGTGACCTCTACATCATACAATGTAAATGGTATGTAAATAGTTGGTGACTATCTTTTAAGGAAAATGGGGATGAAAATGTCTTTTTTACATTCAGTACAGATACATTTAAATTTTTTTGATTTAATTATTGGTTGAATTCACATATTTGTAAACAAAGAATGCAGAGGGCTAATTGCATCATACAATGTCAAAATATAAAACTGGTTTCAATATTAAATTTAATTTTATTTCAAAGATCTTGTATGATTTGGTATTTTATGTTGATAAAGTACAATGGGAAATGTATCAATTCTAGTAAAGTGTGCTCCTGATAATGTATCAACTGAATAAATTAAGCAAAAAGTATCATATAATGGTAGACCATTAAGAACACTAACCCCAATTCCGAAGAGTGAATACATCAATTTGTTTTCTATCTGCAGTGGAATCTAGCTAGAAGTCAATCACAGAAAGATAACCAGAATAAATGTCAGTATTTTTAAATTAAGCCATGGATTTCCAAAACAACACACACACACACACACACACACACACACACACACACACACACACACGACACTAGATAGTCAAGAAAGTGCAGCATAGGATAGTTCACATTAGAAGTGAATGTGAATGGCACTGTAATAAACTTAATGCTAAATCACTACTTGAGTAAAAACAGAACTTCCAAGTTTGAGAATCATTGTTCTCTATTTCTATCTAAAACATACTGACTAATCTTAAGAAGATAGGAGGGAAATAAATTTAGAAACAGAAATAGGTATTAAACATATATTAGAGAAAAACAAAACCAAGCATGCACTTTTGTAATAGATTAATAAAGCAAAACAAAAATAAAACAAACAAGCAGGCAACTCATTAAGACAATAAAAAGTTCACATTACCATGATATTGCTATAGATCCAATATAAAAAATGGTGAGATATTATGAATCAATTCATAATACTAAATTTCAAAATTTAAATGAAATGGTCAATTCATTTAAACAGTATAAATTTATGTAGACAACTACATTCCAAAAAAGTTGCACTATTTCATGTTCCAACCAGACATATCTGAAAGCTTACAATGCTTCTGTTTTGCCAATTCATATATATGTCTATATGCATAATATATCACATATGTTATGTATAATATTATCTATAGTATAATGGCATATTGTATAGCTCCTGTTCAATATGAAAGGCATTTCATTATTGTTTCATTTTCATTTTCTTGATGGTTAATCATATAGTGAAACTTTTTGCTTTTATTAAGGATACTTTAAAAACAGTTTAGAGACAGCAGAAAAATGAAAAAGGATATACTGTGATTTCCCATGTACCCTTTTCCTTACACAGGCATGTCCCCCGCTATCAGCAGCGTTCCCCTCTAGAGCGGTTCACTTGCTAAATCTGATGAACTTACATTAACAGAGCATCTTTATCCAGAGTCCACAGTTGCTTTTAGTGTTGTGAATTCAATGAGTTTGGTTGAGTGCATGTAGATGTGTATTTATTATAGTACCATAAAGAGGGAATATTTTCACTATCATAAAAATCATTTGCGTGCCTGAACATTTTTAATTAGAATGCTAGGTGTTCAGCAGGGATGGAAGAAAGTAACTGGTGGTAGATACTTTAATGATTAAAGAGGAAGGCTCCTCCTGGGACATTTGGAGGGCTATGGACAATGGATAGACTTTTAGTAAATGAAAGTCTGTATCTTTGAATGCCATGTAGTCAGCATTACAGAATCATATGATTTTACGCTCTTTAATAATATCCTGTTTCCTGCTTTACAATCACTTCACTTTTTCCCTCCCCCAAATACATTAATCCTCAGTAATCACAGATCTCTTTGTTTAGTGTCTGTAGTTTTGCCTTTTGCAAGTATTATATGGCTTCTTGAGGTAGGATGCCAAAGGCATGATTAAAAAAATTATCCAAAGTACACAAAGAAATCTTAAAATTCTGCAATACAAAATCAGACGTCCTTATTTAAAACTGATCCCAAAACCTTAAGATACAACTCACCAAAGAAGTCACATGGGTGGCAAACAATAGTATAAAACATACCAAACATCATATGCCAGCAGAAAAAGGAAAATTAAGAGAAAATACCATTACACACTATTAGAAAGGTCAGGACTCAGATGTACACACAGTACATATTTTCAAATTGGCATGTTTCATTCAGATATAAGGCTCCGCTGTGTCCTTTCATGTTTAATAGCTCATTTCTTCTACTGCTGAATAATATTCCACTGCATGAAAGAATTATCATTTATTTTTCCATTAACTTACTTAGGGATATCTCAGTTGCTTTCCAGTTTGGGCAATTAGGAATACAGTTGTTACAAATATTTATATGAAGATTTTTTCTGAGGATATATTACTCCTTTGGGTAGATTAATTGCAAAGTTGTATGGTAAGATCATTGCTTATTTTTCTAAAAACCAATTTTTCTAACGTAACAGTTTTACATTCGAATTAGTGATGAATGTGGTTTTTTTACTTCAATATTCACCATCCTCACCTGCAGTTTTATCAATGTTCTGGGTCTTGACCATTCTAATAATATGTAATGGTATTTTCTTTTAATTTGCCTTTTTTTCTGATGGCATATGGCGTCTAGTATGTTTTTATACTTGTTGTTTGCCACCCATGTAATGTCTTTGGTGAGTTGTCTCTTAAGGTTTTGGGACCATCTTTAAATGAAGACATTTGATTTAGTATTGCAGAGTTTTAAGATTTCTTTGTGTACTTTGGATATTTTTTTTTAAATGAAGTATGTCCTTTGCAAATAGTTTTCTTTTCCAAGCCTATGGCTTGTATTCTTACTTTGTACAGTGTCTTTCATTTATTTTGTCTTTTTTTTGTACAGTGTCTTTCATAGGGCAGAAATCTTTAATTATAATAAAATAAACTTTATCAATTCTTTCACAAATCATGCCTTTGATGTCCTACCTCAAAAAGCCAGTTTTTCTCCTGTTAGCACCTGGGGGCTTTGTGTTTTTGTATTATGCTTTCAGGATCACTTGTACTAATTTCTGTGAAGACCTGTAATGCCTACATTTAGATTGATCCTTTGTATGCTGCTCATCACCTGCTGGAAAGACTCTGCTTCATGTGTGGCTTTGCTTCTCTGTGAAAAGTCAGCTGACTTCTATGGGCTTTCTATCTTGTTCCACTCATCTCTTTGCCTGTTCTTTTCCACCCATATCACAGTGTCTTGTTTATTGTAGCTACATAATAAATCTTGGTGTTGGGTACGTTAGTCTCCTTTGATAATGTTGGTTATTTTGGGCCATTGCTGCTCCATATAACTTTTTAAAAATGTGTTTAGTAGAGGGTCCCACTACATGGATTGGATTCATAGTGATTCTCCTGTTTTCAGCCTCCCAAGTCCTGGGATTACAGCTCTGTGCCACCACGCCGAGTCTCATTCACCATTGCAACATGCCCAGGAGTGGGGCTGGCATGGCAGGCCAGGAATAGAACCACTGGCCCTTGCATCTGCCTAAACAGGTGCTTTAATCTGTAGAGCTATCTGGCTGGCCCTTAACTTAGTTATTTTTATTTCATAAAAAATTTTCTGAGATTTTGATTGATATTAAGAATCAGGATTGTGTTTGATCTACAGATCAATTTAATAGAAACTGACATTTGAAAATATTGAATCCTCTTATCCATGAACATGGAATACTTTTCATTTAGTTAGGATTTATAATTCATTTATGAACACTTTAATATTTTCCTTATGTATATCTTGTGTGTGTGTGTATAGATAAATATCAAACTGAGATATTTATCTATTTGGGTGTATATGTAAATAATATAGTTTTTAATTTCAAGTTTTAACACTACACAGAAAATTTTGAGTTTTATATGTTAATCTTGCCATCTGCAACCTTACTATAAATGCTTATGAGCTCCACGTTGATCACTCGTATTTTCTACATTGATCATGTCATCCTCAAATGATGGCCATTTTTCTTTCTTTCAAGGATGTACACATTTCACTTTCTTCTCTTGTCCTCGACTTGGATAAAATGTTGAATACCACGTTGAAAAGGAGGGGAGAGTGGTCACCATTAATAAATCAAATAATCAGAAATGGTGGCAAGGCTGTACAGTAGAGGGAGCTCTTCTCTGTCATGGATGGGAAAGTAAACTAGTAAATCCACTGTGGAATTTAGTACAGAGATGCCTCAAAAAACATGCTGGCCCCAGAAACTGGGGGTGCCATGCCAGCAACTGAAACAGGACATGGCAGTGCACGCCTGTAATCCCAGCGCTCTGCAGGCTGAGACAGGGGATCATTACAGTCTGAGTTGCATAGCAGACCCTGTACCAAATAAATAAGTAGACAAAAAGATTTTCAAAATTTCCTTTGACTTAGTTATTCCCTTTTTGATAGCTTCCTTAAGGAGCAAGAATCTTGATATTACAATGATCTGTGCATCCATGTCTATGGCAGCACATTTCTTAATGGTTAAACTTTGGAAGAAGCCTATATGTCCACCAACAGATGAATGGATAAAGTCACTATGGAGTTTACACATAATAAGGTACTACTTTGCCATAAAGAAAGTTAAATGAGCTATTTATAGGAAATGGATGCATCTTGAGACTATAATGTTAAGTGAAATGAATTTGATACAGAAGGTTAAATATCACATATCACTCTAATATGTTAAACCCAACCTAAAAATAAAGATCAAAGTGAAAACTAGGCAGTAGGAGGTAGGGAGATAGACTGTTTCTAACATGGGAAAGGGGTGGGGAAAGAGGAAGTGAGGGGAGGTAAATTTAAGATGTGTTATGTGCCTACACCAGCTCCCACAACGAATGTAAATAGGTAACATAAACATGGACTAACAAAAAAAAATTAAAAAATAAAGGAGTAGAGAGAGGGGATGCATAGTCTCACCTTTCCTCTGAAATCACCCACCATGGAGCATCATGTTAACTGAAGAATTTCTTTTTTATAAAGTTGAGGAAGTCGTAACTTTCCATGTACCTGTTGTCTGTTTTTGTAACTTCTTTGAAGAAACGTCTTGCAGTGTTCTTTTTCCATTTCTAACACGGTGTTTGGTTACATTGGGAGTTTCTTCATGTATTAATTGACTCGCTAGTTTCTCTCATTGTGTGTTGTCTTCTCACTATCTTAATAGTTTTTGTTGAAGCACAAAATTTTTTATTTTGAGTAAATCCATTTTAACTACACTGTGATTTTTTGCAGTTGTGATTTTGGCCTCACATCTAAATGTTTGCCTGCTCCTGAGTTAAGAGAGTTTCTCCTACATTTTTGAGTTTTAGTGTTACATCTATACTTTGTTCTATCATTCATTTAGAATTACTTTTTGTGTATGATTTAATGAGGACCAGAACTTTATTCTTCTCTACAGGGACACAGAGTTGCTTCAGTACTGTTCATTGATAAAATTTTTATTAATTGAATTTCTATATTAAATTATCATGGCACAATTGTTGAAAATCAATTGACCTTAAATTAAGTGTTTAGTCTAGGGTCTAAGTAGTAGTCTGTTGATTTAACAGTCAATCTTTATAACAATAACATGGCCTTGATTTTCAGTTTGGGCTAAGTTTTCAAACCAGAAAGTCGATCCCCAGGCCTGCTGTGACGGCCCCGCCCCCACGGCACACTGAGGAAGCAGCTGAGACTGGGCGTTGTGGTGCGGGCCCGGTAATCCCAGCTCTTGGGAGGTCATAAACAGGCGGATTACTAGCAGTCGGGCCTAGACCCTGTAACCCTTCCTTAAAATGCAAAAATAAAAATAAAAATAAAATAAAATCGGAAAGTCAGTTTTCCTATTCGGTGCCTCTGTCCTTGTCTTCTCTCTCTTTTCTGTCTCTCCATCTGTCCATCTCCCTCTCCTACTTTCCCTGACTCTTTTCTCTTTCAGGAATGCTGTGAAAACTTATGCAAATTTTCAGAATACCTTTCCAGTTTCTGAAATAAATGAAAGTATGACTTTCATACTGCTATTCTTGTAGCCTTAACTGTTATCCACAAATATGGACTATTGTCCTCTGTCTCTAGCTCCTCTTCACAATTTGTTGATTTGTTTTGTAACTTCTTAGAGAATTAATTTTGTATATTTTTGTACTTGCTTGGTATTTTATTCTCTTTGATGCTCTTATAATGGATTATTCTCTTAATTACATCTTCAAATTTCCATTACTAGAATGTAAAAATACAATTGATTTTTGTTTAAAAATAAATGTATTTGTATTAATTGATCTTATAGCCTACCAAACTTGCTATCTATCTATCTATTACTTTATTTTATTAATTAATTAATTTATGGAACTGGGGATTGAACTCAGGCCCTTGCACTTGGCAGGGAAGCACTTTATTCCACTGAGCCATCTCCCCAGCTCCATTAACTATATATATTTTATGAATGTTTTATGTTTTTCAATACAAAAATATGTCATCAGCAAATAGAGTTTCAAATGTTGGTGCCATCTACTATAATTTCCTTTCTTGTTTTATTTCATAGTTTCAAAAGTTATTGAATAAAAATAGTCATCCCTATCATATTTTTAATCTTTATGACAAAGCATTATTATTTTATTAGCTGAGATGTTAGTCTCATATTTTTAATAGCTACTTCTATCTATTAGATTAGTAAATTCTTTCTTATTGGTAGTTTTCTGTGTATTTTTATTGTATTTTCTATAATAAAATGTATTGCCTGCTGTAGTCTTTTTAATATACCTTATTGGTGTCTAATGAGACAGTCACATGTTTTTTCTTTCTTTATATTGAGATAAATTATTATGCTAATATCAAGATAATCAACTAAACTTATTGGAATTATTTGGTTAATGTCTGGTAAATATTTTCTATCTATATAAAACTGTGGATTTGCAGTTTTCTTATGACTTTTTTATCTTTGGTACTGGAAAAGGCTTCTCTCTTTGAATGCATTGGAAAGAGATCACTATTGTTCTAATTTTGGGAGTGTTTATGAAGTATCAATGATAATTCATCATTAATGTGTGGTAATTTTTTTTCATCTTTTTGAGGCAGGGTCTTGTTCTGCAGCTCAGTCCAGCCTTCAGCTCACTTCATGACCAGGTTTGTCTCAAATTCTCACAATGACCCTCCTACCTCAGCCCCGAGGTGCTGTGATTGCAAGCGGGCGCCACTATATCCTGCTAGAGTGGTAGAATTCCTTAGTGAGGATATCTGGGCCTAAATTTTGCTCTATCAGAAGTCTTTATTTTCTCATTATCAATTAAATATAATTATTTGTTAAATGTCTTTTCAATTTTTTAATTTTTTTCTTGAGTCAGTTTTGGTCTGTCATTGTGTCTTTCCAAGACTTTCATTTTACCTGAGTTCTCAAATGTACTGGCATTAAGCGATTCACAGTATTCTCCCCTATAGCCCTATTTTTTCCTCTCAAACTGAGTAATAAATCTTCTCTTTTTAGTTGGTTAGTCTAGTAAACTTTTTTCAATCATATTGGTCTCTTTCAGGCTTCAATATTGAGAATTCTTCTGTGTTTAATTTTCTATTCTCTATCTCATTAATTTCTGCTTTAATCGGTATTATTACCATTTCTATTCTTACTTCAGGTTAAGTTTGTATGTTTTTTTCCCTGATGTTATAAGGTAGAAAGTTCTGCCATGAAATCTCTTTAAATCTAGGCACACATTATTATTTATTTTTTTTTTGTTTTGGTGGAACCAGGGATTGAACTCAGGCCTTCTGCTTGTCAAGGAAATGCTTACTCCACTGAGCCATCTCCCCAGTCTGCCCTAGGCAGACTTTTTGACCTTAATGTTTTCAAAATGAACACATCAGAAAATGCCTACCATCCAGCTTATGGGGTAACTGTCTGTGCTTGTATCGCCTGCTGTAGCAGGTGAGTCCATTTATCCATTCTTCCTACAATTTCTTATTTGTAATTGACTTTCCTTGATACACAAGAATATTCAGCATTTCCTAAAGCAAAACAAAAAGAAATTAAACAAAATGTGTCTTCCTTCCACCTAGGCTTTTTGTACAACAAGCTGAGTGGTCTTTCCTGTAACAGCAGCGGCTTTGAACAGTGGACAGCTTTCTTACTATTTTCTCTGTTTCTCTTCACCTCCACAATCACTTGCCCTGTCTTCAGTCATTATGGCATTGTTATGTTTCAGTACAATGAAGTATTTTTGATTATTTTACTTGATCTTTAATTTTTTTTACCTTGTATGTTTGGTCTCACTTACTGCTACCTAAATCCAACTTACACTGATAATTATACACTAACAGGACCTGCAATGCACCTTGGACTCAGCCCAGTCTTCTGCTCTGTTGGTTCTGTTCAAGGTATGTGTGTGTGTGTGTGTGTGTGTGTGTGTATGTTAATTACTCACAAAACACTTGAGATCACCTTGTAGACCTCATTTTCAATACCTTTCTATAACCTGTGTTTTCTCTTATTAAATCTATTACTTTAGAATATTGCCAGGGTTCTAAGCACAGTGTTTGAGGATTATCCTTCCTCTACTTTGCACTTCCACCCAGCCTTGTGATTTTCATCTACAAGCCATATTTCATTTCATTTCTTTTCAAAGTATCCTGATATCTGTTAGATTATATCTTTATCATTTCATGTCTGAGAAACTTTGTAAATCATTGTAATTGGAGTCCTCTAGTACAGTCTACGCCACCACCTCCGAGCGCTCTTCTTAAAGTAGAAGTCTTATCTTGTCACTTCACACCTTAAAATCTTTTATAGAAGACAGTACATTTTGGGGCCTGGGAGATGGAATAGAACTTGCCTGGCAAGTGCAAGCATAAGGGTCTGAATTCAATCCCCAGTTCTGAAAAAAATAAAGAACACAGTACATTTTTTATAATGTCAAATTCCTCAGGCCAATAGATAAAATCTTTCACAATTGGTTTTCATGACAATTTTGTAAATTCTTGGAAAGTGTCTTGGCATTTTGCATCTTTGTCTCCATCCCTGATGCTGACTTTCTCTGAAGGATTATTTGAACTTTCTGTATACTTCTAGCCCTGACTAGTTTTCAGGTGTGGGAAACTGTCACTTTCCATTTAGCCTTCTTGTCTTCTCATGTGGCTCCTCTGCTTTCATAGAATCCTTTTCATGTATGAAAATAGTGCATGATACTTTAATGTTGCACTGTGTGGTTAGGTCCTCTAGTAAATTTCAGACTTGGAGATTATAAAATTCCTGTCTGAAAAGCGTGATAGCTTACATATATGTGCTGCTCAATAAGTATAAGTTGAATCTATTTTATTTTTACCTATTCTATGACTATTATTTAATTATGTGTACATGAATTTAATATATATTTTAAGTATGCCTACATACTTAACATTTTTGTTTTGTGTTGATGAATATAACATGAATAATAAGTTGTTTATTAAATTTAAGAAAAAGGCAGTTGTTTGAAAGAGTCCACGTAGCATAATACCTGCTTTATTTGGTAACATAATATAAGCCTTTTTATCATCCATTTGGGAACGTATGAATGGAATGGTGTAGAACTCTTAAAAGAAGTACGTGTCAAATCCTGAGACTTTTGGAGAAGAGTGATCACTTCTTGTGTGCATAGAACACTTATGAAATAGGAAGTAGATTTTGTCCTCTGGACAGCAGGTAGAGTTATCGATAGATAAAGTGGAGTAAAAGGCTGAGTCAGAACAAGTAAGCTGAGAATAGGCAAACAAAAAGAAAAGCACAAATTCCAGAGTACACAACGTGGAATGGCTTGGTGAAAAGCACAAGAAAGTAAGTAGCATGAGGGAGTAAAGAAGTTCAAGAAAGTTGGTACATTACGAAGAAACAGATGATGATTCTGCCTCTATTAGTGTGTGTGATTCAGTCATAAAAATTATATCTTGTCATTTGTAGCCACATGGCTGAAGCCTGAGGACACAGAAATAACGTGTCCAGAGGCAGAAGGGTACATTCTGTAAGGTTACACTTTCACGCGGAGCTCTGGCAAAGTTGAATTCATAGAAGCACAGAGTAGAAGGTTGTTACTAGGGCCCAGGGTCTAAGAATGAGAGAGTTTCATTTACAAGATGAACCAGTTCTGGGTTGTAGATTTCTGTTTCGTTCCTGATATATGTGTTAATGTGTTTGCAGTAACCATTACACTATGTGTACTGTATCCAATCATTGCATTGTTCCTTGCATGTGAGCAACCTGACTTAAGTAGATATATTTTTTTTTAAAAGTTAGGTTTGGTTCATTGTCTCAGGAAAAGAACAAACCAAATATTTTCAAAATAGCAGTGCATATGAAAATAAACATAGTAAAGGCATATTTTCTTTTTTTTTTTTTTGGGTAGGGGGATATCAAGAAACAAAATCAGGATGTTACACTTGCCAGGCAAGAGCTCAGTCACTGAGCTAAATATCTAGTGAGGCATTTTCTTAGGTGGATTAAAAAAAGGAAAATTTAAAAGAAACCCTGTAGCATCCCTGTAGCAACAATGAAGATTTGAAGAAACTACATGCTCTAGAGATTTAGTTTTTAATTTTTTGTATAGGAAGTCATGTAGTATTTTGCAACTATTTCTAAGTCACTGGACCTTACTCCAACTTAAATCAGGTAGAAAAATGTCACATATATTAGAAATCAGTCCAGGGCCAGGGACGTAGCTCAGTGGAATAAATGCTTGCCTTGCAAGTACAAAGTCCTAAGTTTGGTCCCTGGTACCACCAAAAAAAAAAAAAAAAAAAAAAAAAAAAAAAAAAAAAAAAAAAAAAAAAAAAAAAAAAAAAAAAAAAAAAAAAAAAAAAAAAAAAAAAAAAAAAAAAA
>PVKA01018973.1:0-15074 GCA_004027165.1 Ctenomys sociabilis | reverse complement strand
CAGCATATAAGTTCATACGTAAAAGGCATGCTTTTTCTTAAAATAATTCATAATTCCATTTTATTTTCTTTGCATACAAAATATTTTCATTAATTCTTTATGATTAATTATTATTTATTTATATTTGCCTTAACATTTGCTGTATACTTCCTATTGTATGCCACAATTTGCCATATCGTGAGCTAGATACAGAGTTTCAAACATGCCCATACTTGGTATTAGCATTGAGGAAGATCACTAGCTAGAAGATAAAAGTGTTGAGGGCAGCAGACACAATGTGTAGAGCAGAGGAAGGGAAAATAAAACACTTAATGACCTGGTGAGTGATATGGCACAGCGTGACAATGAGCAAGAAAGGCCAAAGTGTTTCTAATGGGAGTAAAACAATGACAAAGGGAAAAAAAGGAATGAGAGTTTCATGGAGACCGCGTTGATTTGGAGTATCTTCACTCTTCCTCATACCATCAAAGAAAACCAAGACACCATACATGACATTCGTTAACAGGGTAAGTAGGAGGCTGAGAGACTGGAAAGTCCAATTCAATAGAAGGTAGTGAACCGTATTTCCAGAGAGCATCAAGGCCAGCTCTCGAGAACAGCCTGCAGTGAAACGCTGGACAGTAATGATGTCGAAAGGCACATCAAGCTCCTGTTCATTACCGAAATCCGAGACTCTCAATGACAGTTTTCCCTCAGACAAGAAGGCCTGGTCTTCATGTAAAGTTCTAGCAGGTCAGGCATGATGTTCCAAGTAATAGCTATGAGGTATGTGGAACGAGCAGTAACAATTTTCAAAGGCCTTATTTTGGGTAGGAGTGTACTTTAGGATGTACAGCTTGGTGAATAAAAGGAATGGAATGGAAAGATGCAGTAACCATACAAAACCAATATAGCATGAAACATTTTTACATAGATAAAATGATGGAAACATATTTTTTATGTATGCTTCCTTATTCTGTCTTCAGAAGGAGTAGCTGGATTGAGAAATATAGAGAGAGATGAATTTGCCTTTTTCACTGTACATATGTAGCTAACATTGTTTGGGATAAAATAACACAAAAATCAAATTCACAAAAACCAAATAGACAAAAATCATGAGAAAAAGAGCATTCACATAATTTTAATAAAATGAGATATTTAAAAATCAAATCTTCTGCAGAAAAAGAAAATAAACACATTATTCAAAGGTTATAAATCAGAGAAAAATTGAATACATTATGGAAATTTAAATTAAACACAACAAAATGAGTATACACACACACACATGCATATATATATATATATATATATATATATATATATATATATATACATATATATTTCAAAATGCAAAAGGAAAAGGGAAAAAAATCCAGAAGCAATATGTGAAATTTACTTGACAGAAGTCAGGTAAAAATATTTAAGAACAAGGTAAAAATATCTCTGAAATAGCTACTAAAATGTAGAGTCACCAGATTTATAACTAAACATATAAAGGAGAGATTTATGGAAACCCTAAAATACAAAAGAAAAAGATACTTTTGAAGTTGTAGTTAAATAAAACTAAAACAAAGAAGATAGAACTCATGTGTAATTAGAGTCTCCAAAGATGTAAAAGAAAAGGAAACTAAAAGAATGGAATAAAAGTATAAACTTATGACATTTCTGAAATAAAAGACTAGATATTGAACATCTGACATCTAAGTGTTATTTAGCATTGATATGCCTACATGTTGAAATACTGTGTTCTATGTACTAGATAGCACAGAACCAGAAAGATCAATTCTAGACAAATTTTTATAAAATTATCACAATTTATATAAAAATTAATCTTCTGGGCAAAAGGTCCAAGTTATTTAGGAAGAAAAGAAAATCAGCACATTTCAGAATATTAACATGTGAAAGAAGCACAAAGGTACTCAACTAAATAAGAATGAACTCAGGAGTTATCTAGCCAGACACGTTTCAAGAACCAAATTCTTGCATGTAGGAAGCTGGAAAATAGCATATTTATTTATTTATTTATTTATTTATTTATTTATTTGTTTGTTTGGTGAAACCAGGGACTGAACTTAGTCTCTTGTGCTTGCCAGGCAAGCACTTATTCTACTGAACTATCTCCCCAGACTCTAAAGCATATTTGTTGTTAACTCTTCTTAAGGAATATGACAGTGAACAGATTTCTTCTATCCAGGAAATGGTGGGAAAATTGTGTTAATTAAAATACTAGCAACCACACAATACACACAATGCATATCTAAAACAAATGCATGAATAAGAAATATGAAAGAAAGGTTGAAGTTAACATAACTGAAATCTTAATGTAGAAGTCTATCCTTGATTGCATTGCTCCTAAAATGAAAAGTTTATTAGAAGAAAATATCAACTACATATTTTTTGATGTGCATAGAATTTATTTAGTACATCTGTCAATTTCTACACTAATATACTGACCAGAAAAATTTACATTGTGCCCACCTATACTCTGTATCTGAAATGATTTACAGGCCAAGCATCCCTAATTCCAAAATCTGAAATGCAGCAGAAATGGAAACTTTTTGAGTGCCAAATTGATGTCACAAGTGGAAAATTCTGTACCTTACCTCTTGTGATGGATCACCCTTTGACTGCCTTAAAATGACTAGCTCTCTTCTATAGGCAGACTAGTTACTTTCTTGGAGGTCTGTTTATTAGTCAATATAAATGTCCCAGTGTTTTTGAAAATAAAATTAAAATGGTCTCTGAGAGGTTTTAATTTCCCACGATAAATGGAAATAGAACTGGTAAGTTGTAAAATCAAATTGTACATTAGTGATTTAAACACTTATTGCTAAGTTAACACGGGCATAATGATGTGTCAGACATACATGGCTGTTAACATCAATAAAATGTTTAAGGTTTTTTTATTGCTATATATATGCAATTATCTAAGAAGTTAGACTTTATAACATGACTTCCAAGGACAAGGGTGCCTGTCTAATGATATGAATGAAAAACTACAGCTGAACAGTTTCAACTACATATCGCAATATTAAAAGAACACAGCAATCAGGCTACATACGTGTGGGCTGGCCTTACCTGTTTTAGTCAGCTTTCCAATACTGTAACAACACACAAAGGCAATAATCTTATAAGAAGTAAAGGTTTATTTTTAGCTCCCAGTTTCAGGGCTTCAATCTGGGGTCTCTTGGCCCAGTTATATTTAGGCCTGTGGAAGAAATGTGTAGCAGAGGAAATGATGAATCTCATGTTAACCAGGAATTAAAATGAGCAAGACAAGGAAGCCCAAATTCATTTCTGTACTTGGCAATGTGCTCAGAAATGTAAATTGTCTCCCCAGACTCCACCATTTTCTAATGGTAACCTCTGATAGGAGCCATATGGACTTTTAATAAGGAGACACTTATTAAAATTATAGTGTTAATTCTATTTCAAAGCATGATACACAATAAATAATCCTAAAGTTTACATGAAAGGGAGTCACATAATAAAGTTTACATAAAAGAAGTGTCATACTATTTCAGTGTAAAGTATGGGAAAACTTACACATGTTGAAGTGACTCATGTTATATTCACATCATACAGAGACTAAAGTTCTACCAATAACTATTATAGGGTAATAACTAAAGCAGGGTAAGTAGATGGCAGTGTGCTATATCAGTGAAGGACAGAAAGTCTGCAGGACAGACCCACACTGGTGATTTTTGACTTCACTCTCACCAGCTGTGTGATGTCACATTGTAGCTGAATTATCTCATGCTTCTACATGACCTCTATTTCTGTTGTTGTAAGGACTGAATGAACAAATCCTTAAAGAGGTAGAACAATGTGAAGCACATCTGAAACCTTTTAGCATTTATAAAATTAAATTTAACATAATTGAATCTGCAGGATTAGATACTAATTAGATGTTTTATATCTTAAAACCAGAATAATTTCATGTGAATTAAAGTGCCAAGTTATAATTCAAAAGTTATCATACTTTGCAATAGGCTGTCTTTATTCTGTACCCACAAAAGTGCTTCCTAGACTAGAACTCTGACCTTGGAGTTAGATTTAGTAATAATTATATCTATCTGATTCTCAAGTTCTTTATTGAGTAAGTAGTTATACTTTATATATAATTTATGGAGGAATCATAGGATTACTTGGGAAAATAAATCACGTCACATTTTAAGTCTAAATATCCTTACTTTTCAAAATGACAATGGTTACTATGAGAATTAAATTATGCATTTCCCTCATTTAAATTGTATTCATAGTTCCAGATGGCTGTAAGTCTTCACAAGTGATCTGCTGTGTTAGCTATAAGTGTACAGTAAGTCTCTGAGCTAGACTGTGCGCTGAGAATGCAGTAGATGCCCGACATACATGTACTCGTTAACTAACAGTGTAGCGTTATTGAGTATCACCTGGCCAGGTCCTATGAAAAGGAGCTGCAAGGACAAATCGTGGCTTCACTTTTGTTCCTAAGATGAGAATATGAGGGTTTAACACTCTAAACCCATGCCACAATTTTAACTGAAATTGCTTTGGCCTTCACCTGTAGGATTTGTGGATTATTTCTATTAAGTAATTTTATTATATTTATATAATATTAAAATATGAGTTTTTTCACTTCTCATGAAAATACAGACATGATTAATACATACCTTTGTATGGTCCAGAAGTTGGAAAATTTTCAAATAAAAGGTTTTCAATTATTAGCCCAATAGTAGATCATACAAATCTTTAGAGACATAAAATAGTTGTGTATGTGTTTAAGACAAACTGAATCAGGAGGTTTATTTTTACTTGATTGCTAAATAAGTGTGTGATGTGTAATAGTTTTCTGTCTTGTTTTTGCCTTTTTTTTTTTTTTGGCTGGCTCAACCCACCCTGAGGTGGCATTTGGTACTGGTGATCGAACCCGGTCCCCTGCACCTGCCTGAGTTTGCCTAACAGTTGCTTTACACCACTGAGCTATCTCACCGGCCCCTCAAAGTTCTTTCTGGTACCTAGAAATCTTTGGTAATTTCTCTAGGAACACACAAGAATTACTTGACAAACTTTATGAATCATCTAGACACAAGCCATCACGTATCTTCCATATGCTACGTCATATGTAGATGTTTGGGGAAACACTAGGCAATGCATGTACTTATTTTATAAACTTGCATAATCATTCATGTAACTGTCTTTTGCCTTTATGTAACTTTAAAAAAGTCAACTGTAAAGCAAAATGACACAAATTATCCTACTTTAGTTGCTTCAGTCAGCTAAATAATCAGAGCAGAATTGGAAGAAAAAAAATACAAACAGCACAATAAAGAAAAAGTGAATTCAGACCTCAGGTTATGATGTCCTAGGGCAGATATTAATCGTTCTGGCTTGCCTAAGTTCATTCCTCCTCTCTCATGACTTCTGTGTCTCCTACTTTTAACCAGTATAGCACAAAGAGGCAGTCTACATCTTGGGGATTTCATTAGTGATATGTCTGCATTTTACTGGCTGTGTTTGCTAAGGACAAAGCTATCATCTTCCCAACTGATGCCTCTAATTTTGTGCATTTTAAGGCATAACATATTCTTTATGGATGGAACTTTGTCTGTTTAATCCATCTGCCAGCATGTTCTTTTTTTCTGGCCAAATATTGCTTAGGGCCTTCAAGAGTTTCTTCATCTGTGAAATGAGAAGAGGTACTTCCAACCTAAAATGCTCTGATCTTCATGTCCCCTTGTAAGCTCAAAAAACTTTTGATAGAGTTAGACACTCAATGGCAAAGAGCACAAGCCTTTGGATGAGCACAGCTTTCTTTAGGTCTTCCCATGGAAGCCTTACTGGTGAACCAAGTTTGGTGTGTTGGGGTATTTGTATTTCTTTGAAGGTGTTTTCAAGGAAAGTACTTCTAAAAAATTAGTGGATAATTCTTTTTCTTATAGAAAGTAATTCTAATTCTTCCAAATTTAAAGGATCTTTGTTGAAGATTACTATTTCTAAAACAATGGTAGATTGTGTGTTAGCATTTGAATTCTGCTCCTATCAAATAAAAACCTAGATAAGTGGAAGCCCTAACCCCTAAAATCTCAGTCTGTGGCCTTGTGCTGAGATCAAGAGGTCACTGAGATAAGCTTGGGAGTTTAATATGAGCCCTAAATTGATATGGACTATGACCTTATCAAAGGAAGAAAATTAGACACGGAAAGTGATCTGAAGAGATACCGGGGAAAAAACCAGCCATCTACTGCACACAGATGCCTTATACTGCTAAAAGTTAGCAAAGAGCCCCATGATGGATCTTTAGCAGTTACTCCTTCAGAGGAAATACAGTTTTTCTGATACCATAATTTTATATTTCCAGTTTATAGGATTGTGAGATAATAAATCTCTCATTTTCCAAGCTACCTCCTCTTACCACAGTAGCCCTAGGAAACACGACATGCCTCAAACAGTCTACCCTTGTTTTTGTCATTTACTCATGCTGACTCTATTCTATTAGTGGAATATCGTAGAATTTCCAGAACCAGTTCTAGAGCTAGAGAGACAGCAGTCTAAGTGCCTGCAAGGGAGCTCAAGGACTTGGGTTTGGTCCCTGACACCAGATGCTGTGTTGCTGTGCCTGCCACTGAAACTGGGCATAGTGGCATCTGCCCATAATCCCAGTGCTGGTGAGGCTGAGGCAGGAAGATCACTACGAGTTCGAGCCTTGTAGTGAGATCCTGTACCAAACAAATAAATAAAAGAATAAAAAAGTCAGAAACAGTTCTAACACTAGAATTCCTATGCTGTCTTTAGGAAATGAAATGACTCTTATTCCTCAAAAGAAGACAGATTGATACAATAACTATACTATAATCTTAAAATTTCAATGATATTGGAATGGCAGTGTTCTAATAAACTGACAAGATGATGATAATCTGACTATATGTCTCTCATCACAAGCATAAAATTAATTTGCTATAAAAAAACTGAGACTCAAAATAATAAAGATTGAATTAAGTGAAAAGATTACATCAGTGATAATTTATTAGCTTGTTCTATAGCCACATACTACTTTTAAAAATATAGTTTTTAATTGAAATTATGACAAACATTAAGAAAATGGGTAAAAATTATAAAGATGTGGATAAATTCTCAATAATACTCTTAATTTAGTTGAAAATGTTTCTTAAAGTTTTAATTTCCTATCAAATATGAATGTTTGGCATACGTCGATGTATTACTCTATGGGTCTCTATATTTGCTTTAATATTCTTTAAAAATTGCTTATAATAATATGCCCACATATATTCAATTATTTTTACTTTGTGCATAAACTTTTCCCATTTTATATTATATCAATATAATTTCTATGACATTTGTTAACTTAGAACTTATAGTTTAAAACAGAAATTTTTAAATTTGATCAGATAGTATATATTTTGCTTACCTGTTTTTCTCAAAAACTCTGGAAGTCTCAGAGCATATAACAAGATGAATGCTTGATAAGCAGTGTTGAGAGATGGTAATTATTTTTACTTAAACATAAGCAGGTAACAGAGAATTAGAGAACATCTAGTTCTGTTCACCTTTCTCTCTGTCTCTATCTCTTTCTTTCTTTTTTCAGAACCGAGGATTGAACTCAGGCCCATACAATTGTCAGGCAAGAGCTTACTCAACTGAACTATTTCCCTGGCCCCCTAATTCTGTTCACTTTCTGGTAAAATTATTTTACCAGAACATTAAACAAAATCTATAAGAATGCAACTAAATAAATTAGGTGTTTAATTTGTACATTATATTAACAACTTTAATGAGATCAAATATCAATGGTAACATAACTATTTTATTTATTTCAGTTTTCCCAGAAATATACTGGGATGATTTTCTCAAAGTTTTTTTTCTTTTTTTTATATTTTCCCAAGTACATTTAAACCAAAAACCTAAATTTATCATAGAAACTTTTAAGCTTAAACAGTTTACAAATTTTTTCATTATAGTTGTGAATTTTTCTGAAAGATGTAAGATAGAAGTTTTCATTTTTATATGGTAGATAATTAAATTGTTAATCCAAGATTCAAAGTAGATATGTAGTGGCTGCACTATGCATGTATGTGTGTATGTACATATGTACATATTTGATACAGGGTCTTATTATGCAGCTCAGACTCATAGTAATTCTCCTGCCTCAGCCACCCAGTGCTGGGATTAAAGGTGTGAGCCACCATGCCTGGTTTCTATGGCTGGCACTGGCACGGCACTTCCAGGGTTCTGGAATCAGATGTGGTTCTGGGGATTGATCCAGGTCTTTGCACTTGCCAGGCAGGCGCTTAGACCACCGAGCTATCTCCCTAGGTGAGCTGCACTATGTAGAAGAAAAAATAGGTTCTTTGATGGAAAACTTTGGGCACGGGTGCCACAGCCAGCTTTGTGTTACCACTGTAGGCGCTGAAGGACTCTGCCTTACTGCTGAAGGTAATACTCAGTGAGTAAGTATCAAGGTAGAGCATGCAATCAAACAGGGAACCCAACCCAAACAATGAAGCCAAGATGGCTAATATTAAGTGCATTTTTAATGATTTATCTTAACAGTTTTATGGATTAAGGAGCTGATGTGTCCTCTGAAGCAATCAGTCTTACTGGCAGTAAGTGATAGGGCGTTTTGAGAATATGCTCCAAGATGTATGAATTCTCTACAATGGCCATCAAAAAGACCTGGAATTTCTTTTATTCTGTGCAGATCTACCTTATGATTCATGTGTAAAACAGAAAATTAAATTATTAGAAGGTCCGTCTATTTAATTGCATTGGCTTCAGTAGCTAGTCTTTTCTTGACTACTAATGTATTTATTATAAAATATAAAGTTAACTTGTTAACATCAGTCAAAATATAAATAAATACAGTGCTGGATAAAAATCTCAGGAGAGAAATGAAAAGAAAGAAAGCTGCACAAAGGCGAATACTCTGATGGGTGTAAGCAACTCTTCTGACTTAGAAAAGACGCCAGCAGCAAGTACTCCAAATGCTTTTCATAGGAAAACAAAGCCACTTGCTTAAGGGGTCTTCTCACTTTCCTATAAATCCAAGTGTCCTGAATTTATGGGATGCCCACTCTTCAAAGAAATGTTTTCTAGTGACATGAAGCTTCCGAAAATGCTTCAACAGCAATAAGTGGGATGGACGCTGTGTTGTAATAATTTGGATACACTTGACTAATGCAGTTATTTGCAATGAGGTTGGCTCACTGCCCAAAGCAGTGAACAAACAAATACAGCTCGACAATTGTTTCACGCCTTCCAAGACCGCCAGAAAGATTTTTATGCAGTCCAGGGGGGCACAGTGGTCACTGCTGCAGACTCTGGTCATCAAAACCTCATCAGATATATTTTTTAAATAGTCTTTGTTAAATTCACCAATGTGTTTTATGTAAAAATGCTGGTGAGGCACGAACGTTTTTAATCAAATTAGTATGCAACATAAGGCAGCTGTGTATTCAAATGGGTTTTTTAGCAATTTGGTTGTTTTCCTTATAATAACAGGAAAGAACATTTTGATTTTGAAGGTGACAGAGGCAATATTACCAGAATTAAACAATCTGAATTAGCTTTTTCATGAAATGTAATATGTTTTATGCTTTTAGATGGGATGCTCTAGTGCTTTCAGATGAGCCTTCCACTGTCACAGTCAATGGCCAGGAACAGAATAAGCTCTGGAGGTAGGATTATCCTCAAATTTAATTTTTTTTAGAAGAAGCTAATGGCAAATGTTTCTAGCAAACTTTAGGTTCATCTGTGTTATAGCTAGAGAACCAAGACAGGATATTAGAAGAACAGATAAGTATAAAATTAGGAAACAAAGTTTGACATTTTGCTTATTCTATGAATTTAATGCTGAAAATGAATATAATCCCTAAGATCATAAACAGCATGCATGCCAGACAAAAGCTGCAAAAATTTCATTTCTTTGTCAAGTCAGGTAAATTCAGGGCAATAGCATATCAGAGAGAAACAGTACTGTAAATTTAACTTTAAGTTACATGATAATAATTGCACAGAGTTTGCAACCGAATATTATTGAACATGCAGTGAGCTTTCTTCTTATTTCTACAGTGTTTATGGATTAGTATTCAAATGGACAGCATGAGTCCAGCGATATTATAAAGCAGTAAAATTCTTCATATCGATCAAAAAGAAAACAAAAGCCTATACGAGGATAAAATATAATATACAATATTTAACAAAATTTGAAGCTTCTGCAATAAATACCTCCCAGAAACGTAGTTTCTTATTATGTAAGGCTAGCCCATGTGACTTTGAAAATTAGAAAGAAATTTTCATATTAGCCCTTTTATTAGCACTAATTCTCTCTCATTAGTCTTTAGGAAGGAGGATTTTAGGATTTGCTAGCAATCACTACTACATACAAACAACAGGTAGAGTGAGGTGCTGTTGATAAAATAAATTTAAAATTCCTGAGAACAAGTGTTTCTTTCATTTATTTTTCTGAAAAGCATGCCTTAGAAGATATGTGTAGAAGATATAGGTAGAGACACTTTCCTAGAAGATATACGTAGAGACACTTTTCACCCTAAGCCTGGACAAATAGCGCTGAATACTAGTGATGCAACGTGGCCTAGGATCCCTGGAACCTAGCTTCAGAAGAAATAATGTCTGCCTAATAGAATAGTAAGAGCATGCACTGGGGACCACATAGATGCTCTGCAAATATTAGCAAGAGCAATGTGACTAAAGCAGGCTGCTAGTGTTCTGGATGAAAGGATTTTAAAGCCATCTGGTGTCTGGACATCAGCCTGAAAAGCACAGGCTTCAATCCATAAGATAATCCATTTACACACTCTACATCCTGTGATGGCTTTCCCCATGGATTTGTGACATGAGCCTAAATCATTGCTGTAACCTGTGGAAAGGTCTACTGTCACTTGGTTATTAGTAAAGAAGTATTTATTGTTTTATTTACAAGACATGTTTATTATGATGATTCAGGTGGTTGAGGGCTCCATACTTGGAGAAAAAGAAAGTGATAGAGTAGGGCAACACATGGAAGACCTTGTGGTGAAAATTGCTTTTTCCTTATGAAAGAACAATATAAGTAAATGTTCAATTGTATGTCTTCTTACAAGGGCAAATGCTACAAGTTGAGTTTCCATGGGATAAAAATAATATTCAAGAGGAATTTTAAAATTCAGTCAATATTTACTCATCATACTTCATGACATGAAATGCAAAGTAAGTTATGTTGGTTTACATCTTCAGAGGTAATATAAATATATAACATAGTGTTGAAAAGAACGATGTGTTTTTAAGAAAATTAAATGTATTAGTTTTAAAATTATACTTATTTAAATCTAGCAGTGTTTGAATTTATTTGGATAACATTTTATACCCATTTTTTGATGGTTGCTTTTGTTTTAGAAAAGTACTTTTCTGTCTGGCCAGACAGCTCAGCAGGCTAACGTGCCTCCTTAGGCAGGACCAGGGATGAGGGTTCGATCACTGGCGTTCGGGTTGGCCCCACCGCCAGGGGGCGCTGAGACAGTGACTGAGGCATAAGTCTGTGATCCTGCTGCTTGAGAGGTTAAAAACAGAGGAATCACTGGGAGTCCGAGCTGTGTAGTAAGACCCTGTAGACCCCGAACTAAGTACATAAAACAAAGCAAAACAGAAAAATATTTCTCTTTCTTGCTATACATACATAGCAAGTGTGATCTTGGTACCTGATATGTCAAAGGCGGCTTTTATCAAATTGAGACAAAGATCTTATTTTCTTCGGTGTTTTTGTCATGAATGGATATCACATTTTGTCAAATGCTTTTGGATTTCTGTCAAAAGCTTTTTTTGGTACCTATTGAGATGATTATGATTTTTGCATTTTCTTCTTTACATGGTATATTGCATTTATTAATTTTCTTTAAGTTGAACCATCCCTGGAGTTAAGTCTAGTTGGTCATGATGTCTGATATTTTGATGCTTTGCTGCATTGTGCTTGCCAGCATCTAATTGAAGATTTTTGCATTCGTGTTCATTGAAGAAAATGACCTATTATTCCTTCTATTTTGATTGGGTCCTTTGCTAGTCTCAGTATCAATGATGCTTGCTTTCCAGGAATGATTTTAGGAGTTCTGCTTCCCTTTTGATTTCATTACAGTTTGAGCAGGATTAGCATTAAATCTTCTCAGAAGTTCTTGGAGAATTTGGCAGAGTCCATTGAGACCTGGGCATTTCATAGTTGGGGCTTATTAAAATTGCTTTTTCAGTCTTATTGACTAATATTGGCTTATTCAGGATTTCTGTGCTTTCTGGGTTCAGGTTTGGTAGTTCATATGTGTCCAGAAATTTATGCAGTGCTCTGAATTTTCCATTTTGTTAGAATACAGGTTCTCAAACTGGTTACTGCTGAACTGGATTTCAGTAGAATCCATTGTGATTGCACTTTTTTCAGTCAGGTCTTCATGGATTGGAGTCTTTATTTTCCTTATTTTTGTAAGATTAGTTAAGGGTTTTTCTATTTTGGTTGACATTGAAAGAAACAACTCTTTGATTCACTATTTGTATTTTTATTAGCCTCCATTTTATTAATTTCTACCCTGGTTTTATAATTTCCTTCTTTATAGTAGCTTTGGGTTGAATTTTTATTGTTTTTCTAGGACCTCAGGACATATTATTAGCTTATTTATTTGCACTCTTTCTGTTTTTCTGATGTGAGAATTCACTGCTATGAGTTTCTTTCCTAGGATGGCTTGCACTGTGTTCCATGGGCTCAGATATGCTGCCCTGCATCACTGTTTGATTGCAGAAACTACTCTCTCTTGTCATGTGTGACTCACTAATTACTAAAGACAATGTTGCTTAATTTCCACTTATTTGCATAATTTATATAGCTTCTTTTGCCATTGTTTTCTTCTAGCTTCATTGTGTTCTGCTCTGACACTAATAATTCCTAACCAGTTCCTCCAATTTGTATCCATCACTTTACTTACTATTATGCCATTATATAAATTGTCCCTAAATTTAATCTGTGATACTTTTCTACTTCCTGAAACTCCATACTTCTGAAAATAGAACAAAAACAGCTGAATAGTTTCTTTACTAAACCTATAACCAAACTGTATACAGGTGACCTCATTTGTTATGCTCCCCCTTTGTATACACTATTTCTTATATACATTATTGATATCAATGTTAGAGAAAAACATTATGTATTCCAAAACATGGCAAATTATATGTCAAAATACAGAATAGATATACAATGTATTTTGCAGTCCATTAAAACTTGAAAATATTTCAACTGTTGTTGCTGGACTTGCTTCAGTTTTCAAAGATATACTTTTTAAACTTCTTTCATAATCTAATTTTGTGATATCATTTCTAATTTCTTGTGCCCAATTCCTCTTTAACTCCTACGTAAGCAGGTTCCTGAATGGTAATTTTTGATGAGAAAATGCAGATATTAAGATACCATGTGAATTAACTTAAAACTTGTTTATTCAGTTCCTTGCGTTAAATATAATCTCACCCCTGAAATGTGAAGGAAATGCCAAGTTTTGATTTTCTGAACAGGAAATGATCAATTAATCTTAATCACGTTTACTGATATGCCGAAACACTCCGCATGAGGATTTAGTTTGATATTCAAAGGAAGAGATGAAATCTGAAAACTCAGATTTCATCAAAATACCTTTGGTATTTTTATTAAATAATTTAAAATGTTTCCTAACATCATAATATACTATGTAATCATTCATTTTAACTCCACAAAACAACTCTTCAAATGTTAAAACTAAATCTCAGGTGAAGTTATACTGAAGATGAGGAAAAAGTGTGTTAGAAGGAGAAAACGGCCTCACAAGGTGATTTTATTTCATTTAAAGTAAATTTATAAATAATGTGCACAGACATTTGTTTGTTTATTTTGGTACCGGGAATTGAACCCAGGACCTTGCCCTTTCCAGGCAGGTGCTTATGCCACCAAGTTATCACCCTAGCCCATGCACCCAGATGTTGAAATGGAACACCAAACAAATTTATGACTTTAGATTATCCATAAATTACACCTCATTAACAATGGTGATAGGATTTTTTAGACATTTATGTTTTCCAATGGTAAACATCTGTACAGGATTCTATTCACGATTGTATGCATTCTTTTATTTTTACTCTTATTCAAATCTTTTATCAGTGGGAAATTTTTAACTTAGCTCTTTCCTAAACAATAATTCAAAGGTATGATTAAAAACTGATGGTCTCTATCAACAAATGTTTTAGTGAAAAACATAAGTGGATTTAGCTTACTTTGGTTGTTGTCATCATTACAAAGTAGTCAAGGAATAATAGTAGGTGAAAGTTTTGAAGGCTGTGAAATGAGAGAATTGATTGACAAAAAAAGGAAGACACTTTTGAGTCTTCTTTTGAGATACCTTGTCAATGGACAACATTCATGTCTTTTCCTCTGACCCCTTTACTTGGCACAAAAGATGCTCAGAAAAGAAATAAATCACATTAAGATAAAGGACTTTGGGATGTATAGACTGGCTTGGTTAGAATATCTGCAGGAAATGAAGAAACAAATCCAGATACATAATGGTAAATCAGAAAAAATTGGTTAAATTCAGATATCTATAAGATATTAAAGATGGAAAGTGCTTCAGCTTTAAAATAGTTTAGTAAAGACGTTCAAATGAAAATATACAGAGATGTTTAGAGACTCATCACAAAGGAAGAATCAAAGTTGTTATCACCATATACCATAAATATTAAAATGAATCTTCAAATCAGTTAAGGAAAAGGATTAGAAAATGAGCATTTATCCTAAAACACAAAGAGAGAAACAGGGCAGAGTGATCAAAATATACAGTGAATGCTTATATTAAATGTGATTACATTAAAATATATTGCTATCAGTCCCCCTCAAAATACTCCCTTCTCAGGCCGGGCGTGGTGGCGCATGCCTGTAATCCCAGCACTCGGGAGGCTGAGGCAGGAGGATTGTTGTGAGTTCGAGACCAGCCTGAGCTACAAAGTGAGCTTAAGGCCAGCCTGAACTGCATTGTGAGACCCTGTCTCAAAAAGACAAAAAAAAAAAAAAATACTCCCTTCTCCCTTTATTAAAGATATTTATT
>PVKA01018972.1:11799-42934 GCA_004027165.1 Ctenomys sociabilis | reverse complement strand
AAAAAAAAAAAAAAAAAAAGGTGGTTCTCTTCCCAAAGTGGAAGCAAATTAAGATGACTGACCAGGAGGCTATTCAAGATCTCTAGCAGTGAAGAAGTCTCTTTAAGAAAACAATTTAAACAGTTAGTTTTCCGGCTTCTTTTATTTCTGTAACAGTTGCTATCTGGCTATCCTTTGTATAATGCAAAGTGAGGACTTTCCCTACCTTGTTTAATAAATGTTGTCCAGAGCCCATTGCCAAGAATGTGTTGTCTGAAATGCCTGTTTAGTTTTTAAAGATGGAACTCCACCTTTTTCTTGGTTTTAAGTATGTATGGAATGTTATGATAAGACATAGTAGTAGTGGTGGTCAGACATGGAGTTGGTAGGGAGACAAATATACATGTGAAATAAACTCAGTATTTTAATAAAGTAAAAAAGGGAGAGATAAAAGACAACTCACAAAAGGAGAGAAAGTATTTTCCAAACACATTATAAAAGGACTTGTACCCCTGAAATTAAAGTGTTCTTAAATTTAAAAAATCCAATTTAAAAATGGTCGAAAGTTCTAAACAGATGTTTCACTGATGTATATATACAGATGGAAAATGAACATGACATTAAAACATCACATAGGGGCTAGGGAGATAGCTCAGTGGTCTAAATGCCTGCCTGACAAGCACAAGATCCTGAGTTTGATCCCCAGAACTATGTGCTTTGCTGGCCCTGGAACCCAGTGGTGCTGTCCTGGCCCTGAAGCTAGGTGAGGTGGTACATGCCTGTAATACTAGCACTGGGGAGGCTGAGACAGGAGGATCATTATGAGTTCAAACTATATAGCAAGATCCTGTATCAAAAGAATAAATTTTTTAAACAAATTAAAAAAGTAAATAGAACATCACTTGCCCATTTATCATTAGAGAATTTCAAATTAAGATGAGATCCCAGTATCTACCTATTAGAGTGGCAAAAATCAAACCCGCAGCAACAACAATAAACACAAAACCAACACCTTATTGTACCAAATATGATGAGGCGGTAAAGCATAAGGACTCTTCCTGCTGGCTGTCTTAGTCGCTTTCTTGTCACTGGGACAATATGCCTGACACCTTGAACTTGAGGAGAGGTTTATTTTATCTCACAGTTTCGGGATTTGTTCCATGGCTGGATGGCTTCAAGGCAGAAATGGCACGGTGCAATGGCCTGGCAGTGTGGGCTCCTCCCACTCATGCCATAGAAGGGAGAAGGGAGGAGCTGGATACACTAATACGTCCCCCCCCCGGGTCACACCCCAAGGGCCCACCTCCAATGAGGCTTTACCTACTAAGAGCATATTCAGCTACTGAACTCACTGATGGATGAATTTCCTAACAAATGGGGACCATGGAAAGCCTGGTTGCTAAAAGGATTAACATTAAAAAGAAGTCAAGTGCTTTTCATCAGGACAATCAGAAAGATAGCTTGAAAGCTTCTCAGGTTGAGCAAGATCCCACCCTTTTCAGGCTCAAGGGTGCAAAACTGTAATGCTTTCATTTGGGGTTTTTGTCTTTTTCTATTTTTTTTTGGTGCAGGGTCTCACTATGCATGCAGCCCACATTCATAGTGGTCTTCCTGCTTTTTGCCTCCCATGTGCTGGGATGACAGGCGTGCGCCACCGCGCCCGGATTGCATTGCCAGCTCAGCGCACCCGAAGGCGGGGCCGGCGCGGCTAGGGGAACCAAGGATCGAACACTGGTTCCTACGCTTACCTAAGCAAGCGCTTAGTCCGCTGAGCTATACCGCCGGCCCTAATGCTTTCATTTGAAAAGAAGCCCTAGGGTGCCCTATTCATCCATGGCCACAGAAGGAAATATTTCCCTGAGTTCGGTCTTTCAGGCACTCAGAGGTCTCTGCAGCCATGACCCATGGAGGTTTGACTGCTGCTTGAGCTGACAGTAGACTTTTATGTCATCCATGGTGTGTAAAATGTAAAATGCAAGAATTGTGAGGTCAGGAAGGCTTCTGCCCAGATTTCAGAGGAAGGCCAGGGAGGCCAAGCAATATGCCCTTGAAAGAGCAGTCAATAAAACTGAAATACAGCCAATAGTGCAATAGAGACCTCAGCCATTTGGAAATGCCAAGAATGTGGAAAGTCTGCTAAGGAAAGCTGCAGTCAGTGAGTGGAGCCAGACCAGAGACGGCCACGAGGACTACGTTCCACAAGGCCATAGAGGTGGGACTACTGAAGACTTACGTAGTTCATATCTTAGCACCTTTTGCCCAGCATAGTTTTGGTTTCAGTCTTGCTTTGGTCCACTTCCTTTCTGTGAAAACTGCAAACTTTTCACATTTTCTTTTTCTTTCTGATTTTCA
The DNA here is from genome assembly GCA_004027165.1 of Ctenomys sociabilis. NCBI lineage: Eukaryota > Metazoa > Chordata > Mammalia > Rodentia > Ctenomyidae > Ctenomys > Ctenomys sociabilis. The sequence goes on along the minus strand of PVKA01018972.1, from coordinate 40,603 downwards.
CAGTATATCTGACTAAAAACAGCAATACCCATGACACAACTTGAACTTGGATTGCTTTACAATATCTTCTGCCATATTAATTAATCCACTGCTTTCAATCTCAGCTTCTGAAGCCATGGGAAAATGAAGACAAATCTGTCAGAGCATAATGCACATAGTCTCGAAGCCAACTGCCAAAGGAGCCCTTATTAGCTGAAACCTCCTGAACCTGGCCTTTATTGTCTGTTTTTCTACCAGCGTTCTGGTCTTTTGTGCTCTGGCCAGGATTTTTCACTGTGCTCTAAATTCCAGGTTAACAATTCTGATACATATATACTGGAGTTTAAGGATGGATGACAAATAGTAAAGGCTGGGTATCTCACTGTTAGAGTGAGAATTTACAGATAAACAAGAGAAAGAAGTTAGAATGATCCATGTGTAATTCATTAGGGTAAGAGATAAGCAAATAAGAACACTTGTTTAAGACACAGGTGGGTATCAATAGGGGAAAATCTGTCTGTCTGTCTATCTATCTATCTATCTATCTATCTATCTATCTATCTATCTATCTATCTATCCCAGTAGCAATACTCACACCTAGTGAGTAGATTTGGGTTTCTAATACTATTCTTCAGTGAAAGAAATAAGGGTTGCTTAGAGGAATGGCTAAGTGTAGGACTAGGGCAGAAAATATGTAGGATAAGTCTGAAATAATCTTGTAATACCAAAAAGCAAGGAGGCAGTAAAACAATAACACAGCAACAATAAAACTCATAGTGATGTGAGTATGAGTGGAAAAGATTTTGGAATTTTTTTTATTAATATTTTTGGAGTAGCAGTTACTAGAAAATCTCTGGTACTTTGTAGCAGGGTGAACAAGTAATTAGATCACTTTTTCTTGCCAGCTCTGTCCCTCTCTGTACTTCCTTTCCCCTTCTTCCTTTCTCACACAGTATAAGAGATTGAACCTAGAGAATGCTAAGTTACATCTTCAGCCCTTTTTTTATTTTTGGCAGAACTGGGGACTGAACTCAGGCCCTTGCGCATGCCAGGGAAGTGCTTATTCCACTGAGCCATCTCCCCAGCCCTTCTTCGGTCATTTTGAGAACAGGGTCTCACTTTTTTTTTAAATTTATTTTATTGAGAAACAAATAGCAATGAGACAGTATCAAAATTGGTTAATAGGACAGTTTCAATAATTAATACATTGTACATTGTTATCTTCTTAGTGGTTATCCATAGTACAAGAAGCAGACAGGATATCCTGTCAAAACACTATTAGTACAAATCTTTCTACTCATGGAATTGGTCTCACTTAGTCGCTCAAGCTGGAATCAAATTTCCAGTCATCATGTCTCAGCCTTCTAAGCAACTGGAACTATAAGTATCCATCACTGTGCCTAGACTTAGTTGTCTTCTTGAAGTTCAAGTTCCAGGTATACCACAGGAAAAAAACATGTCTTCTGCAAGGGAAGCCCTTAGGAATAGTGAGAACAGAAGGAGGCCAGGAAATGGACCGGGGATGGGAGGAGCAGAAGGAATGGGGCAATGAAAAGAATCAAGATTTGTTATGTACATGTAACTACTCCACATGATAAATGCAATCATTATACACTGCAAATGTGCACTGATAAAACTTTTTTAAAAAATGAAAATTTATGTGAACCTTATAAAACAGTTTGTCTAAAGTTAGTGCTAGAAAAATTACAGTATTTTCCTATTTATAGAATGATCTATTCTAAGCATGAATCTAAAATGTACTATATTCCCTCCCAATCCTTCCATTATCAAACTTAGCTGCCTCCCAATACCATTTATTGAGAACTTATTCTTGACTCACTTCTACTTTTATTTAATTTATATATTCAACCAGCATTTATTAAATTTAAACTTGCTACTTGATGTGATTTGGAATATGGGAGAGAATGCATGTATTATCCTGCTGTCAAAGTGCTTAGGGCCTTAGAAAGAAGCTGGGCAGTACCAAGATACATGTACATTGACTTGTGTGTTGCCCATTCTATATATTTTTATTATGAGCTTTCTTCTTTACCTTTTTTTATGTGTTTAGTTCAGGGTCTACAGGGTCTCACTACACAGATCAGACTTGCAGTGATCTTCCTGTTTTCAGCCTCCTAGGCGCTGGGATTATAGGTGTGGGCCACCACACCCAGTCTCAATCACAGTTTCAGCATGCCCCAAGCAGGGCCAGCATGCTGGGAATCAAATCCCAGTCCCTGCATCTGCCTAAGCAGGTGCTTTAATCCACTGAGCTATCTGGCTGGCCCTAATATGAGCTAAGAGACCTGTTTCTCACAGTATATGAGGGGGAGGTTCTGGGGCATGACTCTGATTGTCATTTTGAAGTGCTGTAAAGAAGTCTCCAGGCCTAGCATTGGTACTTTGTTGCATGGTCCATGAGTGTGCTTTAGCAGGAAGAGCCCTAGAACTGGGACTCAGGCACTTGGGTTCCAGACCTGGTTCTGTTGTAAAACCTTGGGTAAGCCACTGCCTACTTCCAGATGTTTCTATATATATATAACACACACATGCAAATATGTAAACATTTATTTCATATGTATAATGCTACAAACAACAGCAAGAGTTGATGTGTAATTTGAAATGGGTCAAAGTTTCAGCCACAACAATTGCCTCCCTATGTGACAGAGTACACATTCACATTTCTCCCAAGAACACTCTGGACAACACATTTTTTCCATTTTAATGTCCATTCTGTTCATCCACTCTGTGTTCTGGGTTCCCAGTCTGGTTTGCACATAGAAAAATCTCAGCCATTCCTTTGATGGAGAGAAATCACTTGCATAAAAACATAACTTATATTTCCAAACACAGAATTTTAAAACAGAAAGATGTAATTTCATAGAAGACTTTTAACAAGTGTGCTGGCTAATGAGACATTTATCCTAATAAACTCTGTCTAGCAGGCCAGGATGCACTAAAGGTGGGAATTATATACAGCAATATTTTAGGGTCATAGACTCAAAATGGTCTTTAAGGAAGGGAATGGTTCTTCAGATTTAATATTGTAATTTTATACTTAATGTATGTTAAATGTTAAATTTGATTTTTTTTGGGGGGGGGCTAGAAAGTGTTGTTAGGAAGCATGGATCAGTAGGGTTTCAGAGTCAAAGGAGCCATTGAGATAAGAGTGCATGTCCCTTCTCCTGGCCCCTTCTCTGTCCCTGCCATGTCCTTAGCAGAAAGGGAGATCATTTTTAGAGTGAGAGATGGAAAGAAATCATAGCGGACAAGTCTAGGGTGACAAGGTCCACTATCCATCATGGCTCCTGACCATGAACAGTTGGAGCCTTTCTCTTTACTTGTGTGTGTGGGTTTTTTTAATTAAACTTTTTTCATTTTTCCTCTTTACAATTTCACATTATGGTCCTTTGTTCATTCTCCTCTTTTCTCTAGATAATGAAAATGGATGTAATATGAACTTAAACTCACTTGCCCTGGGTCATTGCCAGTGCTTAATAAAAGTGTATTAGTATTTGTAGTAATGATAATAACCCACAGATAATGATGTCGCTAAAAACCAAAGAGTCCCCTTGCAAGCGACACAACCCCCCCACCCCCCCGCTTCTAGTCAACCAGCTTTGCCACATTTAACAGAGACCTTGACTGCTGCAGCTGGTTCTCGTCCCCTTTAAATTATCAAGGTTTCATGGAGACAAGTATTCTTCACTTAAGAGTTTTTCAGCCTGTCTGATGTGCTGGGCTCTGGATAACCTTGTTTCTGTGTCATCATATGTCATGCTGCCTCTTGGAAATTGTTCCTTGATATTTGCAAAAATGAACTACTGGAACAAAACTAAAAGACATTCTGCTGGTTCACTTTGGAAACAATCACACTCAGATAGGTGGTCAGGCTCAGGTGGGGATGTGAAGGTGTTGTGAAGCGAGGAATGGTGGGAGCTTGGGCGTGGCTGCATTTACAGAGACGGGACTCAGGATCTTCAAAATCTGAAGTGTGGAAGAGGGCTTGGGCCTCCTTTGTGTTTTCCCACAGTATAAGGAGGACCGGTACATGGGCAATAAGAAATCAGGTTTGGCTTGAGGCAAGGTAGAACTTTTTCCTCAGCTATCTGGGCAGTAAAGATGTTTGCTCTGGAAGTGGCAAGTTCCCTGACCCTGTGTGCTCAAGCAGAAGCAGAGGGTCCCTCCCCTGGGACTGCTGAAAGGGAGTTACAAAGATTGAGTGATATTTGAACTGAATCCCTTGAGCTTTCCTTTGATCTCAGAAACCTTCATGATTTTGAGGTTCTTAGCATGAGAATCTAAGAGGTGGATTTTGGGTAATCCTCCAAAAGAGGCATAGTCAGCGCTGCTGGATGTGGCCGAGGACAAGGATGCTAGAGAGGGAGGAGGGGACATGACCTGTCTAGGAGGAACCAGGAGTAGTTTACAGTATGGCAGGGGCAGAAGCTTGCTCTCAGGTAGAGAAGTGTGAGGGCAAGATGTTTAAACCACAGGCTCGTGGGTTTGGCCTTCAGGATGACTGGGGCTAAGCTGATAGGATCTATGCAAATGGAAGCCAGAAGTGATGGAGGATGAGGCGGAGGAAAAGTGCTTAAAAATAAGATGTTGGGTAGAGGGAAGAACAGAATTTTAGTGTGACGTTTATCGTTTGCAAATTGCTGTTCTAGATTTGGTTCTTTAAGGAGTGCTCTGCAGAGTGGCTAGCATCCTTATTTTTTGGATGCATGCGCAGATTCCATGTAGGTGGGACAAGCGAAGCAGAAAGTGGGAAGTCTTTTGGCTTAATGGGGATTTCAGTGCGGCGGTGGAGGAAGCTGCCCAGGATAGTTCTCAAGGGTACGGGTGACTGACTTGCTGATTTCAGTCACTCTTCTTAACTTCTAGGATGGACAACCACATCCTCTCATAAGATCAAAATTTTATCTTCTTCTGGTTTTCTTCTTTCTCTGTCTCCTTTTCAGCCTCTGCTACTGTCTGACCTTGGCCCTCTTCTTTGCATATTCTTCATTTCTCTGTCTGGTGTGTGTGTGTGTGTGTGTGTGTGTGTGTGTGTGTGTGCGTGTGTGTGCACGTGTGCACAATCTTGAGGCTTTGCACTGAACTAAGTCCCCAGTCCTTTTTTATTTGCTGATGCAAGTTCTCACTAAGTCAGTAAAGTGGCTAGTCTCGGTTCAAACTTCAGATCCTTCTGCCTCAGTTTCCCAGAGAGTTGTAATTACAGCATGTGCCATTATGTCTGCTGTTGGTTCTTGCTGGCTCCAAAACCTACTTCTATATCTTTGACCCAGAATTTTCTCTGGCCCCAAGTTTGTGTCTAACTTTCCATTGTACTGTTTCATTGAGGTGTTCCATAGGCACCTAAAAGGCCCAAAGTTATTATTCCCACCAAACCTATTTTCTTCTATAGGTCTTTGTGAAGGTTGGCTGTGCATCCTGGCTTGCCTGGGACAGTCTCAGCTTAAGCCTGTGGCCCCATCATAATTATCAACGTTACCCTCTTTTACCTCAAAGGTGTCCTAGTAGATCTGGTACACTACATGCTCACTATGGGCAAAGGCATGGCCATCCACTCAAATGTCCCTGCCAGACACTTTCCATTTATCCTCAATTCCCTCTTGCTTACTTCCCACATTCTGCATTGTTTGTCTTGTTTCTGTGGACCCTGAACTTCTGGAAGGTAATAGCAACAGTATACCTTTATCCCATTTGTATTCCTAGTCTTAAGATGAGTCTTGTTCATAGTCGAAGCTCAGTATATGTCAAATAAAGCACATGAAGATGGATTTAAAACACAGAATTAAAAGTCATGGAAAGTTAGAGGAAAGTCCTGGTCCTTAGGCTTAATTTCTCATTCTTCTGTTGAAGAAACTGAGGCCTAAATTAGAAAGCGGACATGACCCAGCTCACATGGCCGGATAGGGCAAGGTCAGTATTAGGTGTCCAGGCCCGGGAAAGGCTGTTTTCTGGGTGGCTTCAATATTCTTCAGTTAAACAGAGGACAGTCAGCCTTCATTGTGTGTGTGTGTGTGTGTATATATATGTGTGTGTGTGTGTGTGTGTGTGTGTGTGTGTCCCCTGGGGACTTAAAATGTGGGAAAAATGGGAAGAAAATATATTCTTGTTTCCAACAGTCTTCAAGGGAGCCAGTTTAACCCTTCAAGGATCATTTGAGAAACATCTCACTTATTTTCACTTGGAGATATTTTTACCTCTTAACATTGCCTGTTTAGGTTAAAATCAAATCTGATGTCACAGTATCTCAACTGTTCTTTCTTGTTTTTGTTTAAAACTGAGACTCAGATGATATGAAACGTCCACCACAAGGCCAAGAACTTGCTGGGAGGCCATGGAATAATCTGTCACTTAATGTGCCCCTGGAGCCTCAGTGGATGCGGGGACTTGGGAGAGAGGATGTCTGGTCACCTGTAGGAGAGTTCTTTACCCCCTTCCTTTAGTTTGCTGCTGGTTCTTCTCTTAGCCTGATCTTGGCTAATCAATCATGATTTTGAAAAAAAATCATGGGGCCAGGGAGAATAAGCACTTCAGTGGCAAGTGCAAGGGCCTGAATTCAATCCCTGGTTCCACCAAACAAAAACAAAAACAAAAACAAATCACTTCCCTTTTCTGAACCTTTTATTTTTCATTTGTAAAATGGAGTAGGTTACACTAGGAACTGTATACTCATGGCTGCTTCTGACCCTGGATTGCATCATATTAAAGTTCTTCCTATTGCTTATAAAAATGCAGGCATTGATATCTACCATTTACACACACACACACACACACACACACACACACATATCAGATATATAACTTTAACAAATCTTTTATTTATTGTTTATAGGGTCTCCCTACACAGCTCAGACTCATAGGGATTCTTCTGTCTCAGCCTCCCCAGTACTGGGATTACACATGTGCACCATCAAGCCTGGTTTCTGTGGCTAGCATGGTATTTGGTACTGGGGATTGAACTCCAGTCCTTGCACTTGTTAGGCAGGCGCTTAAACCACTGAGCTATCTCCCCAGTCCCCAAACATATAACTTTAAAACTATCAAAATCTATGTCTCTCCTTTGTTCGTGTTCAGGGTAAATATTATCCCCTCCTTTTCTTATTTAGTACAGGGTCTACAGGGTCTTCAGGGTCTCACTAAGTACATAGGACTTGTAGTGATTCTCCTATTTTCAGCCTCCCAAGCACTGGGATTACAGGCGTGCACCACCACACCAGTCTCTATTGCAGTCTCAGTGCACCACAGGGGCAGGGCTGGCACTGCAGGCCAGGGGTTGAACCCCCCAGCTGCTGCGCTCTGCATAAGCAGATGCTTTAGTCTGCTGAGCTATCTGGCTGGCCCAAATATTGTTCCCTTTTTAAAAAGCACTTGATACTTAAGTTCGTCATCCTTTAAATGGTGAATCCTCTTTCTTTTCTAATCACTCTAATAAAGCTTATTATTTCAACCATTTATATTTAACATTAAAGTTTAATCATGAAGTTATTAACCATAGAAAATTATTAAATAAGTGAGTTTGGAATGAGCATAGAACAGTTGAAAAAAATGAGTGAATATTTCAGAACAAGCACTTTGGAAAATAAATTTATGCATAGAAAACAATGGAGAATTACAATTAAGAGCTCTAGGGATCTCAAACTGATTTGTCCAGCTATTACATAGTCATTTCAATTTAAATTAAAACTGTGACTATTTTCTAGTAATATGAGGTGTCACATTAAGAGTTTTAATGGTGCATTCTCTGGGGAATGTAAAAATGCAAGATTGTGGCACATAAATAACTATATAGTGGGGAGTGAATAAATTCTCTGCCAAAAATGAATATGATAAAAACAGAAATGACAGTAGATTATTTTATTCCTTCTGTTGTGAAGCGCAGCCCACAACATTAGAGCAAAGAAACAGTTCACAGGGTGTCTAATTCCATATCACTTTGTCAGAACTGATGAAAAGAATGACACAAAAAATTTTAATGCATTGCTAAACTCAGTCATACACGAGGCCATATATTCTGTTCCAAAAGTAAAGTATTTTTTTAACCACAGAAAATAGATTGATACTAATATTTTGTATTTCTGGCTAGAAAATTGGATTAGTCAAGGATTTGGCCAGTGTAGAACATGTTTAAGGCAATCAAGCTTCAGGAGGAGAGGGAAATAAGTGAGGTTAAAAGCAGGATGCGTAGATTCAAAGAGTTGTGTGTATATGTCCATGTGTGCTTCTGTGTGTGTATGTTAAATGGTTGGTAACTGTCAAGGGAAGGTTAATCATGAGACAGAGTTATAGAGGAGGTTTTATGAACATATAAAAATTAATATAAAAGAAGTAGCATGTGGACATTCAGGGAAAGGAGAGAATTAACGGAATAAGAACCAGGGATAAGAGAGTTACTATAACTAAATTTGATTGAGCTTCCTGGTAGCCAAGGTAAGCAGGAAACTAGAAGATTTTATAATTAATGTGGTCATAATGTTTTCTTACTGCTAAATTCTGAGAGCAATGATTCTCGAACGTGACCACACATTAGAATGGCTGAGAAGTTTTAAAAGTACCAGTGAATGAGACACAGTTCCAGGATGTATAATCACCTATGTCTCAGTAGTTTATGGAAAATAAATGAATAATCACTGTTCAGCAGAAGATGCAGTTCTTACAGCCAGTTATATATTCTTTTTTAAAAATTAAAAGAAAAATTTTCGGATACATTGTCTTGCTATGCAGTTTGGACTCATAGTGATCCTCCTGTGTCAGCCTCCCTAGGGCTGACACGACAGGCGTGCACCACCATGCCTGGTTTCAGTGGCCGGCAGAGCACAGCCGGAATCCCAGGGCTGGCGTGACATGTGGTACCAAGGGTCAAACCAGAGTCCTTGAGCTTGCCAGGCAGGTGCTTATGCCCCCTAACTATCTCCCCAGCCCATCATATTGATTCTTAACACAAGAGGAATGTTCATTTGTATATTAGGCATTTCTAAAAGAATTTTAGTTGAGGCTTCCTGCCACATAAAATGATAGGCATCTGCACTTTCAGTAATCCATCCCTAAAAAGCACATTTTTCATGCAAATGCTCACCAACAGCCCATATTTTGTTATTTAAAATGGGAAGAAAATAACAATGTGCTGTATGTCAACCCGAAGCTTTTAGCCTAATTTCCTTTTTTTTTTTCTTTGTATATTAAGGAAGGGCCTGCAGGGTGTTCAAGATTGGATTTGTAGGGGTCCACCTATTTACAGCCTCCCAAGAGCTGGGATTACAGGCACCCACCACCATACCCAGTCTCAATTGCTGTCTCAGCCTGCCCTCAGGGTGGGCCTGGGGTTTGAACCCCTAGCCCCTGAGCCTGCTTGCAAGCACTTTAATCCACTGAGCTATTTGGCCGGCCCTAAAGTTGAGAAGGATTTTATTTATGTATTTATTTTTGGCTGGCTCACACTGCCTTAAGGGCAGGTATGGTAAGGCAGGTGGAGCTGGGAACTGAACCACAGTATTCTGACTGCGTTTGCATGAGCAGGCGCTTAAACAACTGAGCTAACCAGCAGACCCCCAGCCTAATTTCCTAAAACACGATTACAACAAAATCAAACGCCTTTAGCTATGAACTATCATATTAGGATGTAAAAATGCTTAGAAGATCCATTTCTGCCATCTAATGATAATAGGGTTATTAGCAGTCATTTGTGTGCAGGAATAAGGCTTCTTCTAGTGCCTGTTGACTGGAGATGAATCTCTGGGATGTTTTTCAAAATTTTGCATGTACAGTACTAGTTGGAGTTGAATATAGCTTGAGACTTTTTCACATGTTGTTTTGTTAATAATGTCACAATGATTTTTTAAAGTCAGGGGCTGGGGAGATAGCTCGGCAGCCAAAGTACCTGCCTGGTAAGTGCATGGCCCCATGCTGTATTGACTCCCAAACCAGAAGAGGTGGTGCACACCTGTAACCCCAGTGCTGGGGAGGCTGAGGCAGGAGGATCACTATGAATCTGAGCTGTGTAGCAAGACCTTGTAACAAACAAACAAATAAATAATAAAAAATATATATAATAAAAATGTGAAGTATCACATTAAGAGTTTTAACAGCACATTCTCTGGGGAATGCAAAAATGCAAGATTGAAGCACATAAAAAACTATCTAGTGAGGAGTAAATAAATTCTCTGCCAAAAATGAATATAATAAAAACAGAAATGGCAGTGGATTATTTTGCTCTCTTTAGTGAAGTGCAGCTCACAAATTGTAGTTATATATATATATATATTTTTTTTTTTTCCTAAATGGATACTAGCTAAAATAATATATTGAAAGATACATGTTTTACGAAATTTGTATATATATATATTAGTATACTAAACTAAGGTATTTGGGGCCAGTGAGATAGCTCAGTAGAATAAATGCTTGCCTGGCAAGCTTAAGGGTCTGAGTTCAATCCCTGGTTCTGCAAAAAAAAAAAAAAAGGAACTTTTGGGGCCCAGGGAGATAGCTCAGTAGAACAAGTGCTTCCCTGGTAAGTGCAGGGTCCTGAGTTCAATCCCCAGTAACGCTTCCCTGGTAAGCGCAGGGTCCTGAGTTCAATCCCCAGTACCATAAATAAATAAATAAATAAATAAATAAATAAATAAACAAAGACATTCTTCAAGGAAAATATCAATAGGAAGACTTTACTTTCAATAGGAATACTATACTTTGTATAGTATTTCAAAAGTCCAAGAGGGACTATATGGTTGAGAATTGAATTGATAAGGATTTTTTTGCAGGAAACAAAGCATCCTAATTAGAGGCCTAAGAGGCCCAGTGGTGGACACTCACAGAATTGGCCAGCAGCAGTGTAGCCAAGGCCTTCCCATGCTCACCCGCTTTGTGTTTTACCATACACAATGTTGGGGATGTCTGCCCTTGCAGTGACAAGACGGCTGCAGCAGCTCAGAGCCCACATCTGTTGTCAGTGCAGTCCAAAAGCAAGCAGGAAAGGCACTGAGAGAACTCAGTAGTTTCTCTTTATACAGGGAGTGATTTTCTTCACAAGCCTTCAGGCAGAATTCTCCTGACACCTAACTAGCGGAGATGGGCTACAGGGCCATTCAAGGATGCTGGAATCTATTACGTCTCTCACGCAAAGACGATGAGAAGAAGAAAGGCCTGTGGGAAGGTCATAGAATCCACGTTCCATCATTAGTGCGCCGTGTGCCCTTGGAGGTCTTCTAACCTCGGGAAATCGACCGAGTGTTACGATAGCACTCTGCTTCCATTTGCAGAGGCTGTTTATAAAGTCTCCTCACTTTCTCCTCTCATCGCAGGGCACTGTGGCATGCCAACACCTCTAACAAACTCCACAGTGCAGGGCACACTCGAACTTTCTGTTTATAGCTTCCAAAATGTATCTGACCATAGAACATTTTTTAATCACACAGAAATTTTTTACCATGCTGTGGGTTAAAAGCTCTATGGAATTCTTTAGGAAATAACATTCTCTGTTAGACTGAAATTTCTTTTTTTTTTTTTTTTTTTTTTTTGATTTTTTAAAGAACACAAAATGGTAAAGAAAATTAGAAATGATACAAAATTTCATTAAACAATGTAATAGGATTCGACAGTGGTTGCTTTATTGCATTATCTTCAAATTACTTGTTTAAGTTATCACATATAAACCTGCAAACTTGGTTTTTAAGAAAAGTTATAAGAAATTAAAAAGAAGAAAAAAATAGAAATGAAATAAAATAAAATATAATAAAAACTTTAAGCATTAACTGCTCCTTTCAATAGAGTGGCAGAAATCTGCAGAACAATTGCCCAAACTGTCCTGCATATATACACAAGTATATGTTTTTCCCATTTTCTTTTGTTCCTTTCCTCATCTGAGGTTTTCCTTGCTGTTGAACAGATTCTTTCTCTTTCACAGCACCTGTTGTGCCTTACTCTTTCAGGTTCTCACACTAGCGAGGCTGTACAATGTTTACTCGTGCAGGACTGATTTATTTCACTTACCAATACCATATCTAGTTGCATACATATATCTATAAAAACCTCAAATGTATCTTTCTATGACTAAGTAATATTCCATTGTGTAAAAACACCACATTTTTTTTTTTATCCATTTCTCAGTTGATGGGCATTTGGGTTGTTTCCAAGATTTAGCTATGACAAATTGTGCTGCTATAAACATGGATGTGCATATATGGCTGTGGCATATTTTCAGTTATTTCTGGAAAAATACCTGAGGGGATAGCTAGCTTGAATGGGACCGCCCACCTTAGCTTTTGGAGGAATCTCCACACCGATTTCTATAGTGGTTGTACCATAGACTGAAATTTCTTGAAGACAAAAGGCTTTCATCTTTACATTTCATAGTGCTCAGAATTTCCAGTTAATGATTACTCATCCTACATGCAGAGTTTCAGCTCACATCCTTTAAGAGGACATCTCATGCATCAAAACTAGGTTCTCTGTCTGCCTGCCTGCCTGTCTGCCTGTCTGCCTGTCTGCCTGCCTGTCTGCCTGTCTGCCTGCCTGTCTGTCTGTCTGCCTACCTGCCTGCCTGTCTCCATCTCTTTGTCTGTCTGTCCATCTCTCAGTGTGTCTCTGCGTGTCTTTGTCTCTCTGTCTCTCTCTTTCTCTCTGTCTCTCTCTCTGTCTCTTTCTCTGTCTCTGTCTCTCCCTCTCCCCTGTCCTCTCTGCATTTCCATAATGAACTCCAGCCCTACTTTAGGATCCATACTGTCCTGTTTTATAACACCATAATTACAATTAATTATCAAATGTGTATCATCTATCTTTCCAGAAAGACTATAAACTCCCTGGCAGGTGGGGCTGTGTCTGGTTCATTGCTGTATGCGTAATGCCTACCACAGTGGTAGGATGCTGTGTATGCTCAAATATATTTTGAATGAGTGCACATCTCACACCTGAGGTAAGCTATAGAATGGGCACACTACCTCCCAACCATTTTTCTAGGATTACCCCTTGATCTCCAATTCTACCCATATGGTGGCTCCCATTGGTAACTAGTCAAGGAATGGGTACTTGGTCCAGTGAGCACCCCTTTCCAGGGCTTTTGAAATTTGGAACTAGAAAGATGGCCAGGTTTCTTTCTTCCCAGTGGAAGGAAACATAGCAGGCAAAGCTCAGGAATTGCTTCTATATTGTTTCTCTTTGAACCAGAGAATTGAAGAAAACTGATCTGGGGGAAGAGAGGGACATGCAGAGAGAAATCATAGGTACCATGCAAAGAGGGAAGATAGAGACAGCGTCCGGTTGCAGTCTGGAGCCCTGGGCGTGGTAGCTACTCGGCATATTCCTATTTTGTGTCCCATGAGATTCTCTTTCTATCATCATAATAACTTCAGTTCTCTGGGCCTGTATCTTTCTTATTTAAGCTCTTTTGAGTTGGTTTTTACTACTTGTGGATCCTAGCTAATTCCATTAAGTGAATAAATTTTCAAGTATGATTGAGGTGGAAAAAGATACAGGACCTTAGAGCATTTGGGTTCATGGATGTTATGGCTTATATCTAGATGGCCCTCAAGCCTCATGCACTTGTAGGCAGGGTTTTTGGGAGTGACTGGATCAGGGGTGTGTGACACTGGATCAGTCCTCTGGGTGTGGATGATGGACTCCCTGAAGAAGGAAACTCCTCCCTGGGTGAGGGTGGCAGCAACACATGGGCTTGTAGCCTGGATGGAACAAAAAGGGTTAGAAGAAAAAAGCTCCCTGCTTCCCAGTGGAAGGAAACCTAAGAGGCGAAGCTCAGTTCACACAATGAACTATTTCTCCTCTCATGCCCCTCTGCTATGCCGCCCTGCCTGGGCAGCAGCCGACTATACACTGAAACCTCTACACACAGAGCTAAAATAAACCTTTCCTCCCTTCACTTGTGGGTGTCTAGTATTTTGTCTCAGCAACAAAAAAGTAAGACAACAGACATCTAGGAAGCAGTGAGCTGAGTTGAATTCAGAGTGAACCAGGATCAAATCACAACTTGCCAGATCAAAGACAAAGAAATACTCAGTCTACTTATCTGCGTTGCAGTTTTGATGATCAAATGAGTTAAGAGGTTTGAATGTGTTTAAAAACCAAAATGGAAGGAATTTTTACTCTAAACCTAAAGATTTATTCTGGCGGGGGGGGGGAAGACTACAGAAATCTCAAACCACAAGTATGACCAAGAGCGTGATGGCCAACGCTCTGCAGCTGTCACATCCCTCTGAAACCCAGACCTCTCCTGCCTTCCCCCACGAAGGGAACTTAGCCCCACGCTGCCTCAGCACCTGGCTCATCTGCATTCTCTAGGTGTGTTCAAAGTCATTCAGCTTCTCGTGCCTTGTCTGCCCTGCATGGAGACACTCTCAGACTGTGTGAAGGACACTTCCAGGCCACTGTAGGATGACTCTGGTGACTGAATAATGCATGAAACCAGCAGTGGCCACGCAGGGGCCTCCCCAAGTGGGTGGTGGGTTGAGAACAGGGTCCAGCCTCCATCTGTGGGGACCCGACTTTCCCACCTGTGGGATCTTTCAGACTGATGGATCTGTCTGTATGGATAAAGTATCTTAATGTGTTTCCTTCAGTATTCCTTTGCTGAATAGACCAACAAGTTAGGCGATCATGCTTAATAGTTTACAAAGGATGCTCAGATCTCATTCATCTCATAGAGGCCTCACAATAGCTACAGGAGGTATAGGGATCAGGGATTGTGATCTATCATTTATTGACAAGGAAACTGAGGCCTCAGAAAAGCATGGCATGTCCAAATTTCTAGGTTGGCTTTCTTTTTAATATTTCCCAGATTACATGAATTCACAGGACTTTCTCTTCTTAAGGCAAATTAAAATATAAGAATTATATCTATACAGAAGGGGTGATACTCTGGCTCCCAAGGCTGTCTGTCTTTACCCAAAATGAACCAGTGTATGTGAGTGGGGTGGGGTGGGGGAGAGGGGCATTCTCAAGGCATGAGTTTCTACCTATCTTCCATTAGATGGAATTTAGTCACCTGGCCACACCCAACTGCAAGAGAAGCTGGGAAATATAGTCTAGCTGTATGGACTGGAAAAATAGAAAATACGTTAGTGCATATCCAGTCAGGATCTAGTGTATGTGTTTGTAAGACTGATCCTCTGAATGCACTCATCCAGGATCCTGGTCTTCCTCCTCTCCTTGTCATCTAGGCCAGCTCAAGCCAGTGCTCCTGTTCATCACCACTGAATTCGTCCTAGCAAATACTTATGCTAAACTTCCTTTTCCTCCTCCACTCTGCTGGCTGGAGATGGTTACACAGTCACATTACAGGACTGGGGCATGGGGTCAGGGTTTTCACTTTGAGGGAAAAGTGGAAGTCAGCTCAAGCTCAAGAGGTTCTGGGCCTTCCCTTCCTGATGACACTGCGGGGAAGAGGGTGGTGGCCTACATGATGAGTCTTTTTTTTTTTTTTTTTTTTTTTGAGGAGTCTTAAATCTGATATTATAAGGCCAAGAAGAGTGGAAATTAGCACAATAAAAACTTTATTTTCTGCATTTATAGCTCTTTCTTCACAAATTCCAACACCTGCCTCCTATTAGCTAAGAGATACTAGAGTGAAGGAGCAGGTGAATGAAAGCTTTCCCGAGGACTTCAAAACCTCACCTTCTACCTGCTCACTCGTGCCTCCTCTCACAGACCCTGTGCTCCAGCCAAATGGGTGCGGTGTGTCGTATGGACCTATTTGTGTGCATTATTTCTTTTGCATGGAGAAGTTTTCTCTGCTCTTTGAGGCCAAAGGCCGCCTGGCTTTCCGCCCTAGCTTGAGGCCCACCTTCCACGACCAGCTCCAGAGCATCCCTGTCATCCACTCTCCCTCAGTGCTCAAGATGCCTTGCCCTTTTCAACACCACTCCTGGGATCTGAGGGTCCTGCAGTTCTTTGTGCTCTTTATGCATGTGTCTGTTTCTTCTGGTTCCTCCTCCAGCCAGACAGCTCCGTGAGGGCAGGTGGCCTCATCTGCATACATCTTGCATCCTAGCATCTTGTTCTCCCCAGAGGAGGGCTCAGTCACTACTTGGAATTGAGAGAGACAGATGGACTGGAAAACTCCCTCTTGTATGAAATAACCAACAGCCCCTAGTTGCTAAATGCAGTGTTTGCTGCTTAAGCCTAGAATTCAAATGTCTTGCCTATTTTCTTTTCCTATTATCTGTTTCCTTTTTACTATGGTAAGGGATACATAAGATTTATGTATTAAGTATACAATTTATTGTCATTAAGCACATTTGCAATATTGTACAACCATAATGTTGATTTCCAGAATTTTTTTCATCATCCCTCATAGAGTATACCCATTAAGTAACAACTATCCATTTCACTTACCCCATGCTGGAGCAACTATCCTCCTTATTGTGCCTATGAATTTGACTTCTCAGAGTTCTTTATGTACATAGCATCTTTCAGTATTTGCCTTTTTGTGACTAGTGTTTTTCACTTAGCATAATGTCTTCAAGATTCATTCATGTTGTAGCATGCACGTAACAATTTCCTTTCTTAGACTGAATGATACTCACACATGTTACAGTTTATCCATTCATCTGTTGAAGAACACTTGGGTAGGTTTCATCTTTTGAATGTAGAATATGGCACTGCTGCTATTGACTTGAACATATGAGTATTACTTGTGTCCCTGCTTTCAACATTTTTGAGTTTATGTCTAGGAGTGGAGTTGCTAGATCATATGGTAATTCTAGGTTTAATTCTTCAAGGATCCACCATACTGTTTTCCACTGTGGCTGTACTGTTTTACATTCCCACAATCCCTTTCTTATTTTACATTCCCACAGTCCCCTTCCTATTTTACATTCCCACAATCCCTTTCTTATTTACATTCCCACAATCCCCTTCCTATTTTACATTCCCACAATCCCTTTCCTATTTTACATTCCCACAACCCCTTTCCTATGTTTAATCTGGAATTCATCCTCTTCCACAGCTCTCTAGCATCACCCATTCATCTCCACTCCCCAAACATCCACCTTGTGTACAAAGTAGATGTGGCTGACTCACTTACTAGATTAAAAAAAAAAAAAGTTGCATTACTAGTTAAAAGTGTGGTATTATGGTGGGGCCTGGCATTAGGTGATTGATGGCCTCCATTACACCCCATTAGATATTTTATTCTTGTTAAATGAAGAGCAGCCAACTTTGTCAAGGATTTTTAGTTCCCTCTGGTCTTACTGGTCCGATCTATTCTTCAGGATGGCCTGTAAATGGCCACATATGGCTCAGTGTCTGCAGGACGGATGGCCGTGCAGCTGGTGTTCGTTGGCCACCAATTTACCCAGGCCCCCTTCATTGTGAGCCTGACAGCGCTCTGGAGCCTTGTAGATCTAACCAAATATATCTATTTTCTAATTGTCTATTTATCACCTTCTGGGGATTTGTGGGCCTCCTATCTGAAGGCAAAGGGGGGGATGGCCTTGAACAATGATCCTTGTCAAGGCTCTCGCTCGCTCTAAATTAGGGCCTAGTTGCTAAATAACTAATTTAGTCCTGCTATCAAGCTGAAAAAGTGGGTATTCAGCGCAAAGTGCCAGCTGGGGAATTGATTATGTCTTCTCTCAGCGAGCGTGATAAACCTGCAGCGGAGCCACTGTGGAAGGCCACACACAGCTCCCCGGGGGCAGGCTGGGCGTTTGGCATTTCACTGTGGAGCCATGGCAGGTCCAGTCCCCACATGGCAGCTGAACCCTAGGCTCCAGGCCGCCCACTACCATGGCACCTGCCCGTGGGAACCTGCCTCTCGCACCCTTCTGGTCCGCGGTCTCTGCTTGGAGCCCGTGAAGATGTTTGCAGCTGTTAAGAGACAGAGACCAAGGTGAGAATCGGGAGGGGAGAGGAAGGTCATCCTGACAGCCCCAATTTCCAATTAGAGTGAGATTATTGAAGGTGGCCAGGCCTGGGATGGGGGAGGTGGAAGGAAATAAATGGGAAGAGGAGGCACTTAGGAAAATGTACTAACAACCACTAGGTTTGGAGCACAGAAGGGCTGAAAGTAGAGTTAAGGTTTATTGCTTGAGAACTCTAATAATTATAACAACAATTATTTACCCAGCCTAGGGTCCCCTCTGTCAGGCACTGTCTCCGAAGCCAAGCTCTCCCGGCATGCTGTCCACCCCTAGGTGGATGGAGTCTCACACTGATCTGTACTTGGAGAAAAGGAATGGGGCCCTGGAGATGGCTCAGTAGAATAAGCACTTGCCTGGCAAGTGCAAGGGCCTGAGTTCAATACCTGGTTCCACCAAAAAAAAAAAAGAAAAAGGAAAGAGAGAAATGTTACCAAATCACCTTGTCTGAGGATGAACTCCAGTCATAAGTGTCTCCTTCACTCCATGTTTTTACAGGGCCTAGAATCCCTCCAGCATTCCTCATTCGGCTGATCTCTATTGGGAACTCTTCCGCGTGCTGGGCCTGCAGGGGTGAACCACTGGACCAGCTTCCTGGAGCTGATCTTTCTAATTGAAAAGTAGACCAAGACCTTAGTTCTTAATAAATGGATCACTCATAATGTAATTGTCTTGACATCCCTTTAGCATCTTGCAATTAAAGTTCATAAATATCATATTCCACTTATTCATGTAATTAAAAATTAGTACAGTGTTTTACTTGTCATTTGGTGTAAAAATAAGAGGAAAGTAATTTTAATAAAAATACTGTGTTTCAATATGCAAATGTTTGATGATAACTGCATAGTACTGGAGAATATTTAGAGGCTTACCCTTATTCATGGGTATTTGAATATAAGAAAAAGAGATAATCCTCAACTGGATGTTGGCATTTTTCGCTTTATTTTTGACATTTTCAAATAAGGGCTAAAAAAAAGTATATTGGTAAATATACTTAAAATTGCTTTGAATGTGACAGCCACAAAGGCAGCATGATAAAAAGTGATATTGACTCAAATACCATGAAGAGTGTTGCCAATCACAATGTCATTTTCTGAAATAATGACACTCTGAACTGAAGAAAATAAAATAATCTCTCAAAAAGCAGGAGAAAATAAACCTTCTCAGCTCCCATGTTGCTTTCCTGAAAATATTTATAAATTAGACCAGCTGTATCATCCTGTGTGCTTGTGTAAGACGGTGTCTGATTCTAGGTTTAGATAATTATGAAGGGTTTTGGACTTACGCTGAAGTCTTTTTAGAATTCAAATATTGTGAGGATGTGAGACCACCCATGCCTCCTGGGATGCCTGGTGTTCCTGCCTCATGTCTGCCCACTCACTGACAGTCTCAGTGTCTTTTTGGGTCTGGTTCTGCCCCTCTGAGAGTCACTGAACTGCATCAAAGACAAATACATAAGCGATATAATAGTAAATTGCAGTGACTGCAGTGGTTAGAATAAAATGGGATGGTGGGCTGCAGGGAAGGTGAGAAGCAACTTTGGAGCAGGGGGAGGTCAGAGCTCTGGTTTGGGTTAAGAGCTTCCTCTACACACAGATGTTCCTGGGGAAGAAGAAGGCACAGAATACCTTGGGAAATCCATGCTCTTCTCATGGGAAGAAACACAAGAGGGTCAAGATTTGGCTGTGGTGGGCGTCCAAAGGCCCTCTGTTGGGTACTGTTCTACCAGTTATCCCATAATCTTGAGGATGACTGTTGCTTCATGAGCTGCTTTCTCATTTATAGAATGCAGAGTGTGATCACTGCATTGTCCTGTTCTCAAGTTAATGAGAAGGTCTAAAAGGATGGGAATGAGTATTTTAATCGTCGTAGCATTTGAAGAAGCCTTGCTTAAAATGGGAAAAATTAGAAAAACCTTGAATACTCCCCAAAAGTGGCTATAAAACAGCATGGGCCAACTACTAAGCAGAACATTATTAATCACTAGAAGGCTATGAAATAATAGTTAATGATAAAGGTGTTCACCAAGTGTTGAGTCAGAAAAGCAATTTACGAAGTAATATGGAGCACATGATACTTTGCTTGCTACTAAAGGGGAAAAGGAAGCAAGCAAACAAACATTGACAAACACACACAAAAAAGGGAACTAGAAGAATGTGTACCAAGATAATAACTGAAGTTATTCCTGGGAATTAGAGTTGATTGCAATTTTCTTTTTGTTCGTGTGCATAATGCACTGTGTCATTTTTGTAATAAGAGAAACAAGACACAAACATGATTTTAAAGATGCTTAAATACCTGAGACCTGCTAAAGTCATCAGGGTATGTCTGAGTCAGTTTGGTTGCAAAGACCTTTTTCTTTTCTCTCAGTTTCACATGCACAAAGGCCAACAATGTCCATATATGCTGTCCAGGAAAGCTGCATCCCCATAAGGAACAACTAGTTCTGCTTTTATACTGTTCTCTGGCCTTTGAGTGAGGAGGCTTCAGGTTCTTGCTGACCATGTTGATGATGCAGTGAGTTCTTGGTGAGGTACCCTTATGTTAATTATTATCTCTGTGTGTGGTGCTGGTGATCAAACCTAGGGCCCTGCGGGTACTAAGGTCAATGCTTGTCACTGAGCTGCATTCCCAGTCCATGGAACATTATGTTAATATTCAGCAACCTATTAGGTTACACATTATCGCCCCATTTCACTGGTAACAAAAGTGAAGCCCAGAAAGGAGAAATGATTTGTTACTGGTCATGTCTTCTCAGTGAAAGAAAGAGGATTTATACTCAGGGTGTCTCACTTCAGTGCTCATTCTTAGCCTCTGGGAAGAAGTTTGTAATCATTTGGAAGATTAATGTTTGGCCAGTTTCTTGTGTCTTTATCAATGTGTTTGAAAAATGCCTAGAGCTTCAGTATTCCCATAGCTAAGTGCAGATAAACAGCCCCCGCCCCCTGGCTGGGAGGCTTGGCAGGTGAGCAGATAAGATTCTTGTACACTGTGCAAGGGAAGCTCCTGACAAATGGGGCTTCTTTTCCCTTGCTTTGGTTTGGGTTCCTAGCCCTTGCCATGTAACCTTTGTCCAAACTGGAACCCACTGTGCTGGTACGCAGGTGCGCGGAGCTTGACCTTGCTAAGCCACAGGCTGGGCGAGTTCATCCACTTACCCATTATCTCCCAGCAAAAAACAACTGGCCTTCTAGTCAAGTCCTTACTAAATGTTTCATGTTACAGGGTTTACTTTCAATCATTTAACTTTGACCCACAAGGCACTATTTGGGAACATATTAGCCCAAAATAATTTCAATCAATACTGTTTCAAATGCTTATAAAGTCACTCACTGGAGCAAAGATGGAGACAAAACCCTGAGTACAGAGTTAGCCATTTTTCCTTATAATTGCAAGTGTTGGATGTTGTAAACAAGACTTTTAGAGGTCTCTTAAAAAACAATACACTAAGTGGTTAGTTTGCAGAGCTCATGAATAGAGAATGGTTACTTGGGGCTGAGAAAATAATTTCTAGTGACAGCATCATCCACAGATGCAAAGCATCCGGTATCTTAAATGACTTCGATGGAAGCAAAGTGCATTCTGGAAAGCTGGGTTAGACAGCTAGGAAAGTGCTCTGGTGATGACAAAGATATGAATGTCACATATGTCTGTGAAGGATGAACAGAGTTACCTCAGGAATTAAAAGTGAATGTGGAAAAAAATTCTTTGAAATATACTTGCTATCTGCATAAGAGTTTATACCAATATGTTAATTTCTAATTAACATATTAATTTAGAGTCACCATAATCAGTACTGTAATATATTTTATGAAAGTGAATTTAAATGTATGTATAACTAAATATTTTAAATTTATTAACGATTATGTGTAGACTTCAATCTACATTCTATATTTGATTTCATATTCCTAAAAATTTATACATGCAAGTTGGTCAAAGCCTTATTATGGAACTTTTCCGTGGGAAGAGGCAGAGTTCTCCACACATGGAGCTGTCCTGTGGTTAAGCATATTTAGCATAGAACTACTGTGTGCTAAGCACAGTATCAGATGTACGGTGAGGGAGCTTGGTGGAGAGTCCTGAATTACCATGCGAGCCTTCCAGCTGTGTGGAAGGAAGCCTGATCCGACCCCTTTGTCTTCCTGATGGGGGTTGCTGTAGCCCAAAGGGAAAGAAGCCCTTGTCCAAGGTCATGCAGAAAAATCCTCCAATTCTTTAGCAAGTAAAGTCAGGAAGACAGACAGACAGACAGACAGACAGACAGGCAAATTTTGGTCTGGTGGCCAAAGAGCATCCTTCCTGTGCAGCAGTGTTCACTGCCATGCCTGAGTGTGACTGAAGGGGAAGGAAAGGACCAACATTCCCAAGAGGGAAGCAGGCTTGTGTAAAAATGGTGCTGATGACTTAAGGGGGTTAATCATTGTTGCTCAGTGCTGCTGAAAACAATTAGGAAAGTCTACGTTTCTTCTTGATCATTTAAAACTTGACATCTAGAACTTTTTATAACAATTTTAAATAATTACAGAAGAGGTAATGTCTAGTGTGAATACAGACTTTATAAAACTCTTACATTACTATTTTAAATGTATCCAATAAAGCACAAAATATCATAGCAATTTGCTATTACCATCCTTTTAAAAATACATGAATGAGCTCTTATTTAACAGTAGGAAATTGTATTTCCAATCCACTTCTCCCACAGAATTTTATCCTAATGTAATGTATTTTTATGCTTGAAAGTCTTTTATTGATTTTCCTATCATATTTCTCTACAACAAAAAGATGTATATGAATTGAATTTTTTAATTTTCTCTGACCATAAGCCACTGGTATTAAAAATTATTTTGGATTGAGTTATCATCTCAAGTATTAGTAATACAAACTTGGTAAAAGCAACATGACTGTATTGCAAAGTTTAATACATAATTATTATACAGTTAGATTTTATTAGAACTGTCCCTCTTAATGAGATGGAAGGGAGAAGGATGCCCTCTTGTAACCCTGAAGCCTGTGCACTGAAATACTCTAGGAGAGTCATTCACAGGGACTGATGTAAAGAGTAACCTCTAGAATTTTTCAGTGACACCCTGCACAACTGTATGTGGTGCCTTTGGATTTGGGGAGAGGTGGTTATAGTGTCTTGATTAAAGGTCACATTGAGAATACTTTGTAAACTTACCCCTTTATTTGATCCAGAGGTTGTGGCACAGTTGGACAATGAACAATGATAAGATCCTGGGTAAAAGCAACGTCTGAGTCGCTTTGTACAATAGGCCAAAGAGGACGATAGAAGGAGAGGCGAGAATGGAGAACGGGCATGGTGCTCCCGCCACAGGCAGATCTGTGCTAGGAAAAAATTCATACGGAAGGTGAGAACCAGGAAATGGACTTCTTATTGTTCTCTTTTTCTTTCTCTCCCCCCCCCCCATTGGTGTATTTGGTACAGGGTGTCATTACACAGATGAGACTCCTGGTAATCCTCCTGTTTTTAGCCTCCTCTGCACTGGGATTACAGATGTGTGTCACTATGCCTGTACTATCACCAGCTCAGCACATCCTGTAGGCAGGGCCAGTGTGGTATGGGGGACCGGGGATCGAACCCTGTTCCTTGTAATTGCCAAATCAGGTGCCTAGTCTGCTGAGCTATCTCACTGGCCCTTAAAGTTATCTGTTTTTGTGGGAAACAATTTTGCCAAAGTTTCAGTGCTGGTGTGGTGCCCCGAGGGTTCCAGGGCTGGCACAGCATGTGGTACAAGGGATTGAACCTGGGTCCTTGTGCTTACCAGAAAGGTGCTTAAGTGGTTATCTTTTTGTTGGCAAGTCCTACAGTCTTCTGTTGGCTCATTATTGAGTGCATCCCCTCTCCAAAGATGCTCTCTGTGATGTTTGTTTCTCACTCATTCCAGCTAGGTTTAGCTCGTGAGTTTTCCAGTACTGTGACTAAGAAAATCAGGCAGGGTGTGAAAGTGGTGCACAGAACAGTAGATAAAATAATGTATGGGTTACTTGCAGACTAACATAAGTGTTGGATTCTTACTTAAAGCCTACCATAAGAAGCAGCTGTAAAATTGAAATGCATCAGCTCATTTGCCACTACAAACCTGCCATTACATGGAACTTAACACTTGCTTTGGTAGGAGTTTGCAAGAAATAGATTTAATAGGACATTTATCAGGGTGTTTAGATGTTTCCTCAAAGCCTCATACAGTCATAGATGGGGCTTTTTTAGAGGTGGCTGGATATCAAGTGTGATGCTAGGGTTAAGGGTTTGTAATTACTAAAGTAGTCCACTGATTGGCTTGACATCGTTCTTCGATAGATAATTGGAAGATCCACACTGGGTGTGAGTGCTGCCTGCTGTGTGTGTGGCCTGGGTCTAATATAAGGGACGGAAAGGCACATCATTACTTGTTGCTTACCGCTTGCTGCCTTCTGCCTGCCATGAATCATTTCTCCTCTGTGCTTCCCTTGTGCCTTGACGTCCTGCCTTGGAGCCAGCCAACCACGAACTGAAACCTCTACAAACTGTGAGCCAAATAAACTATTTCTCCTTTAACTTTGAGTGTTGAGTACTTTGTCTCAGCAACCAAAAATGTAACCAGAACATATGGTCTCTGTGCAAACCTCTGCCAATGTTAATTTGAATTTGCCGCCACTCCCCAGCACCAGCATCACCGTCTCAGCTCCACCGCAGAGTCAGGCATTAGATTCTTATGAGGGATGTGCAACCTAGATTCCTCACATGTGCACTTCACAGTAGGGCTCATGCTCATCCTTCTCCTTCTCCTTTTCTTTCTTCTTCTTTGAGACAGGCCCTCATTATGTAGTTCAGCCTGGCCTTGAACTCCTGGTGATCCTCCTGCTTGGCCTCTTTAGTGCTGGGGTTGCAGGCAGGCACTACCACACCCAGCAGGGTTTATGCTTCTGTGAGACTCTAGCACTGAAGCTGACCTGACAGGAGGTGGAACTCAGGCGGTACCGTGAGAGCTAGGGAGCAGCTGTAAATACAAAGGACGCTTTGCTTGCTTGCTTGCTGCTCATCTGCTGCATGGGCCTGAAGCATACATCCCTGAGGGCTGTGATTCTCTGGGACAGTGCCCATCTCAGTGGCAGTGCTGTCAGACCTGTCTTCGGTGCTGACCAGACCAGAAGGAAGGCTTTCCCCCAGAAAGGTGCTAGCCCCTGGGTCTTCGTAGGACTTCTGAGCCAGGACCGCACATCCATGGAGCCCATCACAAAGCTGGACCCTGGATGTGAGCCTGGCTGACACTCCGCCCCAGAATAAGGAAGAACGTAATAACCATAGCTGTGTGCTTAGAACTGAGCACTGCACGCTGGGCAATATTTTCAGCACTGTACTGATCTCCTCTCAAACAATTCAGGTGTTATTTTGTCCCTTTGTACAAATGAGATAACATAGACTTGAAGACAATAAATAACTCCCCAAGTCACACAAAGGTATCAGGATAAAGCAGTTTTCAAGTTTAGCTCCACTCAGCCTAGTGCTAAAGCTGGAGCCCTTTCCTACTCCACCCTGTCTCTTTAAAACACAAAAGGAGAATGGAACTGCTGGCAGGGTAAATAGGATCATCTTGAGGAAAATTCATGCTAAGGTAGTAAACAGTAGGGCCAGGGTCTGACCCTGGGTCTATCACCAGAGAATGATGTCTTTCCCCTCCATCTGAGGCCACTGCAAACCTGTCACTGGACACAGAGTCTAGGATCCCTTGCTATAAGCCCCTTGGTATAAGCCCTATGGGATTTCTCTAGGAAGAATAGGAGATAGTAACACAAGGACCACCCCTGGAAAATCTGACTTCTGAGTTCATTTGGCCTAGCCTCACATTTTCCATCATTATTTAGCTTAGTTCTTTTTTTTTTTTTTTTTTTTGTGGAACCAGGGATTGAACTAAGGCCCTTATGCTTGCCAGGGAAGCACTTATTCCACTGAGCCCTCTCCCAGGCCCTATTTAGCTTAATTCTAAAAATGCTCCTGAGTCCTGGCCATATTTCAGGTTCTTAGCTAAGTACTCCTAAAGGCATAGGGCATCAGAAAGTGGCCCTCACCTCATTTCTGCCTCTTGATCTGAAGCCATATCTTAAGTTCCAGAAAGAGACTGGACAAACAGAACTAAGAATTCAAGGAGGCAGGCAGAATTCTGACCAGGCAAAGAGAAAGATGTGAGTGCACCAGAATCTGGATGAGGGTATTAATGCTACTTAATTAATGCAGTCAAAACAAGTGGCTTAGGGCCAGCCAAATAGTTCAGCAGATTAAAGTGCCTGCAAGGAGGCTCAGGGGCTAGGGGTTCAATCCCTGGGCCTGCCATACCGGCCCTGCCCCCAGGAAGGGTGTTAAGATGGCAATTGAGACTGCGGATGATGGCGCACTCCTGAAAGCCCAGCTCTTGGGAGGCTGTAAACAGGCAGATCAGTACAAATCTGATCTAGTAGCGAGACCCTGAACACCCTGTAGACCCTTCCCTAAAAAGTACAAAAACAAAACAAAACAAACCAAGATAAAAAAAAAAAAAAAGAAAAAAAAGTGGCTTAATCTGATGGATCTAGGGAAGTATGACCACGAAGTCTTAGGGCCTGAACCCATCTCAGTGATG
Source organism: Ctenomys sociabilis (assembly GCA_004027165.1). Taxonomy (NCBI): domain Eukaryota; kingdom Metazoa; phylum Chordata; class Mammalia; order Rodentia; family Ctenomyidae; genus Ctenomys; species Ctenomys sociabilis. The sequence continues at coordinate 14,133 of PVKA01018972.1, read as the reverse complement.
ACTGGGTAAGCTCTGGACTAGGTCTACATAGATCTCTAAGTTTCATAATACTTGGCAATAAATATTAAATGTTCTTTGTGTTATTTTGTGAGAATAATTCCAACTAAATACATTGTGACTTTTTTTTTTTTTTTTTCATTTTTATTATTGCTTTTTTGAGACAGGGCCTCACTATGTGGCTCAGGCTGCCTTGAGTTCACTATGTCACCCAGGCTGACCTCACACTCGAGGTGATCTTCCTGCCTCAGCCTCCTGAGTCCTGGGATTACAGGCATGTACTACCACAGCCTGCCATTGTGGTTTCTTGTAGGATTAGAACAAGAATTAGTTCCTGACCAGGTCACTCGCCTAATCCCTTTGCTAGCAGGAACCCCCGGGGACACAGCTGCATGCAGTCACTGTAGGGTGTGCAGACCTCAGCACCCTGGTAAGGTTACCATACCACAAAATTCTTGGCTCCAAACTAGGGCAGATTTGCTCCTCAGACAGCCCAGAGGAAAGCAACTCCCTGCTGCCCCCTTGTGGTGGGAAGTGGAACGTTCTCACTGGGCCTTGTGCCCCTGTTCCTGAAGCACCGTCAGAAAAGTGGGGGAACAAGTGAACGACCATTTTGTATCTGTACATTTAAAATAGTTAGGATAGATATACAGCTACATTCTCTTAATTCAATGAATAGGAAGGTTTGTTCTAATAGCGTTTGTGGACAGGGTATCATGTTTGCATCTCGTACAATGAATAACCACTAAGAAGACAACAGTATACAATATATTAATTATCGAAACCGTCCTACTAATAGGTTTTGAAACTGTCTCATTGCTATTTGTTTCTCAATAAAATTATTTTTTAAAAAAGGCAACTTACCCCATTTCCAATCACTTATCACCTGCGAGAATAAAATATTAAGATAAAACCACAGAGGGAAAAAAAAGTGTTGGGGGTGTGGAGCCAGGAGGTGGCTCAATAGAATAAGCGTTTGCCTGGCAAGTGCAAGGACATAAATTCAATCCCCAGTTCCACCAAAAAAAAAAAAAAAAAAAGAGGAAAGAAAGAAAAGTGGAGGCCTGACACAGAAGCCCTGCTCCTTCCTACTTACCCACTAACTGAGAGGAATGTTCTGCCCAGGGAATCAGCCTCTGACCCTCGGGGTACAGGCTGGGGAAGGGCAGGACTGACCCTCAGGGCAGCTCCTCGCCCTTGCGGGTAGGCGGCTATCAGCCGTCCCCAGGTGTCGCCCACTGTCTATTTCTCTTTAATCCTGAGCCACCTGACTTAACCGAGGAGAGATGTGGACTGCCCTCTGATTTTGATTTCTTTCTGTCAGGCTTCTAATTCTGCCATCATGTTTTTATTTCCTTTTGCTGCCTTTATTTCTTTTCCTTTGGGGATAAATTTAGAATTTTAAGGCAATGAATTCTCCACATCCTTAAATTCCCCAGAGACATCTCATCACAGTCTACAGCGCAAGCAGTGTCAGCCCAATACCAGTGGGGGAACAGAAGCTCAGAGTGAGGGAACAGCTGGCAAGGTCCCAGCTGGGAATTGGTGGAATCAGGATTTGAATCCAGGTCTCCGTGCCCCTAGGAAGAGTATACTCTGCTTGATGGCTTCTAAACAAGCTATATGCCTGCTCCCCCTTCTCTGTACCCCTTATCGTACAGCACCTGGCATGGAAACCAGCCAAAGTTAGTTGTAAACACGTGGCTTCTTTTGATCCACATGTGGCATGAACACAGCTTAAGATCGAGTACTTCCTACCTGTGTGCCCCGAGGTGAGTCACCCACCCTGTCTGGACCTGAGGTTTGTTCTTCAGAAAAAGCACATGGGATATGAATGAATCTCAGGGGCTCTGTACACTCCGAGTCCTGTGCTTCAAATGTTACAGTAACTTAGGGGCTTTGTGGAGTCTCAGCCCTTCAGATATTCTCCCCAACTTGACCTTTTCTTAAATTCATTTCATTATTCTCTTATTCATAAGAGTGCATTTTCATTTCATGGTTCCTATGTTTAGTGCTTTTTCCTGATGATACTTCTCTTCCCCGGTATAATTTTTTGTTCCATTAATTTCCAAGGACCATTTTGCCAGATCAGAGTGTTAAGAACCATTCACACCTCTCCCATTTGTCTAACCAACCGCTCATCCATTTCTCTCCAGAAATAATTGTATATGGTTCAATAAGTTTATTGTTCAAATCTGTTTACACTTCGGGATGCATCTCATCAGGATTTGCTATAAAGGGTGGAAGCCAGTTTCCAATTATCATTATTATATCTAGGTCTCTAAGTTTTCCAAGTATTCATTTTCTTCATCTTCAGGGGCAGTTTTTTTTTTTTTT